>VMDO01001230.1:92533-105902 GCA_007922755.1 Pedetes capensis
CATGTCCGAAATATGTAAGACGCAGTCTGGCCATTTTTGCTTCCAAGGAGCACTCTGGTTGTACCTCTTCTAGGACAGATCTGTTGGTTCTTTTGGCAGTCCATGGTATATTCAATAGACGTCTCCAGCACCACAATTCAAAAGCATCAATTCTTTTTCTGTCTTTCTTGTTCAATGTCCAGCTTTCACAACCATATGACATCTGGCATTTGTCTTCACACTATAGGAGCAATCACTAGAAAATTAAGATAAGGCTTTGAATTTCTGGAAAAGTAGAAAAGATAATTCTTAGAAGAATCAAGCAAACCTTACAGCATTAGGCAAAGGGTAAAACCAATGAAATGATGCATGACTTAGAAAATCAAATACAGAAAGCAAAGTTAAAGAGGACCACCTGGCAGTTCATGATGGTGAACCACCTGACTCCAGTGGCCAGCCTCCAGCACTTCCATCCACTTGTTAAGTCACTCCTTCCCAACCTTTTTATAAAAGACACCAACCCCTGTACAGTCTATTTTCCAATTTCAATGGAAAAGGAAATATATCCCATGATTTCTCTTGATATTTTGTCAATAAAAAGGATATTATTACTTATGTGGAATTCATTTAGCATTATGCTTTCAAATTACAGCAGGAATCAATTATCTTGCAAGCCATGGATTATTTTACATGAGCTGAGTGACAGCTAATAGGATGATAGGAATAAATAGGAGTAGAAATAGTAAGGCATAGATGAAAAACGACAGGAATTGCAGAGCACAGCCATCATCTGAAATGTCAAGGTAAAAAGATTATGTTGGCAGGGAACCCACACAGCCAGTGTTCTCTTTTATTTCTCTACTGAACTGATTTTGTCCAGAAGAAGCAAATTTACCTATTTTGCAGTCTGGGTCATTCATCTTCACAAGATGTTAGCATGTTGAAACCCAGAGATTAATTATTATTAATCCTGCCTAGTATTTTATATGTTGTTGTTAGGTGCTGTTGAGTTGGGTCTGACTCATAGCAACCCAAGGTACAACAGAATGAAACACTCCAGGATACTGGGCTGTGCCTGGCACTGTCAGTGCTTCTCTGCTATCCATAGGATACTCAATGGCAGATTGTTTTGAGATTATTTTTGGGAGTGGGCTGCCAGGTCCTTCTCCCATTTTTGTGATGCTGGGGATCAAAACCGGGGCCCCTGAGCTCGCAGAGCAAGTATTCTACCAACTGAGCTAAACCCCAGCCTAGTCAGTATCTCATACAGTCAATGAAAATTCAGAAGGGGCCTTATGCATTTTAAACACGGTCTGACCTTTCCTCCTGCCTGGTGAAGGTGCCTTGATTTGTGAAACTTCATTTTCAGAGTGATGGATCAAGAGAGACCCATAACTTGAGTCAGGAGGAAAAATCCAAGTCTTTATTTTCTTGCTTGCTCCTTTTATTTATTTTTTATTGTTTTTCACACAGAAAGAAAGATAGAAGAAAGAAAGAAAGAAAGAAAGCCCTTTCATTGAAAGTGTGCCCAAGTAGAGAAAGAAAGGTAGCTTTGTCATCATGCATAGACACTGTTGATTTTTCTTGTCTTAGTCACTGGTGACCGGAAGAAAGGCACTAACAGGGAGGGAGCCCACATTCAGGGCCAGCCCAGAGGCTGATAATAAACTCAGGAGGCGGGAAACAGCTCGGAAGCAGATTCATCTGTGTGGCCATCTTGTAGCAGATTGTAAATTGCCCACACAAGAAAGGTTACTCAGACTTCCCCCTAAATTCAGGAGACCCACACATGGTAGAGGGAGAGCATGAGCCCAGGAACTTATTTTCCCTTGTTCCCCAAATGCCACGAAAGCCGTGGTAGGATGATTTATTTTTAAGGCATCAACACTTGAGAACAAATTGATGGCAGAGGAGAAACAAGATCACAACTCAAGGAGTCATTGCACAGTGAGCTATAGGAGAGTTGGGGGGCTTGAACACCCCAGACCACAGCAGTGCATCTCAGAGCACTGTCCCCCCCCCCTACTCCAATGATAGGGGAACCAGGGGGGAAAACAGGTAGGTTGGTTCAAGATGTTGGATGCCCAAATAAGAAGCCAAGACAAAGTGGTCTGATAAAAAAACAAAACAAAAAACAAAACAAAACAAAAAAACCACAACCAGTCCATTGAAGGCTTCCAACTCTTCAAAGGATTTTTTTTTGTGCAGTAGTGGGTATCGAACCCACAGCTTTGGGCATGTCAATCAAGGGATTTACTGCTGAGCTATGGCCCCAGCCCTCCCACTCTTCACATGAAGCCATGAGCTGCAGCGCTGGTATCAGAGGTGGTGTCTCCAAACAGGTTTTTGCAAGTATCTTTAAGGCAAATGATCTAGCATGATGATGTTACCGCCCTTCATTGAGAAGAACCATCTTTAGGTTCCCTCCAGACCTCTCTAGGGAGACAAGCATGAGGTTCCCTGGTGATAAGGTAACCAGTGGTTCAGGGAGCCCAAGACATGCCAATGTCAGGGACCTTCTACTATAGATGACTCTTCTGCGTTCTGGAGAAGGGAGTGGATTCTGCCTGGCTAGAAAGAATTAAGAATCAAAGTACAATGAGTGTGGAAAGGAGAAAAAACTTGGGAAGGCTTCAGAGGAGTAAAGTCATACATGAACTGCATCAGAATGGGGTAACAAAACAAAGAAAACAGAACAAAATCCTCTCCCTGTCTCCTGAAAAATGGGGCCCTTTTTAATGACAGTAATCACCAGTAAATTACATTCAGGAAGTCCATTAACCTAGAGGCTCAACAAAGTGCACTTTCAAAACAACAGAAACAGAAAGGAAATTTGCTAAACCAGCCAGTAGAAATAAAAAAAAAAAAAAAAGGCAACTTTGAAGAGGTTAGGAAAAATGAAAACCAAGAGGTGAAGAGGCAATGTAAGCAAAATGAAATGTGTGTGATTCTAACAGCAATTGTCAAAAATCTAATGAAGACTAAAACTCTGTCTTCCTACCAGGCAAAGGCCCTGAATAAAGTCCCCTTGACAAGAGGACTAGGGGCATTTTAAGAGTAGTAAGCCGGGCACAGTGGCACATACCTGTAATCCCAGTGACTGGGGAGGTGGAGGCAGGAGGATTGCAGGTTCGAGGTCAGAGGCAGCCTACGTAACGTAGTGAGACCCTGTCTCGAGACAAAGAAAAATAAAAAATGGACTGGGCATATAGTCCAGTAGTGGAGTACTTGCAAAGTACATGTGAGTCCCTGGGTTCAACTCCCAACTAACACACACACACACACACACACACACACACACACACACACACACTCACTCACACAAAGAGCAGGTGTAGGCACAGATTAACTGTATGCCCACTTTGAAGTCATTTACATTGCACAATAAAACCGTTTCTTCTGCTTTGCCTCCAACCACCTCCTGACCCCAGGGGAACTTATTGACCTCATGAAATTCTTTATAGAATGAAGTTTTTGTGGAAATCATGAAACATAGGAAATTTCATGTCTGTGTTCAAGAGTGCAAAATGGAAACAGCAACTCAAGTATAAGAATCTGGAAGCAGGAACGAAAACATGAGCCTCTGAAAACTTGGAGGAAGATTTTCATCTTCCACCAAAAAGGATGAGCATCGATCCAACCTTACACAGAACCGGGGCACCGAGGGCCCTGCTTACACATGGGTTGAATGTATTGGACATGGGAAGAAGAACTGAAGAACGAAGCCGACCATATTTGCAAAGCAAAACACAGAACTTGTGATTTTTTTTCCAGATTTGTGAGTATATAACTAAAGGTATTTAGTCTTGTCATGATTGAATCACAGTTAATTACAGTTATTAAATTACTCTTATTTAAATGATTAAACCCCACAAGATGAGGACATTTCTTTAAAATAAGGATATAGAGTTAAATGGGAATCTTTGAAATTCATTGTTATTGAATAATTTCTTTCTCCTCTTGATTTTATTTGGTTGTGACAATTTATAATTCTGTAATATATGAAGTGAGCTAGATGGTGATATGAATTGCTAAAAATATGAAAGATTATTGATTTTTATCAGAATGATTGATAAACCATAGCCAGTCAGGGGACACTTTAAAAATACCATGCCAGATTTTAATCCCCACAAATGAGAATTAACATTTCTTAGTGTGAGTTACTTTTTCAGCAATCAGAGCATTACTATTAGAAAAGAAAGGAGAAGAATTATTAGATGAAAAATCTATGTATTCAGGAAAAAAAAAGATTTTCAGGTAAATGAGTTGAGTGTAGCAGAGGTCAGTTGTTGGACATGGTTATACTTAATCTAAACTTGAACATCAAAGTCTCTCTCTCTCTCTCTCTCTCTCACACACACACACACACACACACACACACACACACACACCTGCTAAGTTCAGCACACAGAACCAACAGGGACTATCTAAATAATAGTTCCAATCATGTCATCTCCAATACATCTATTTCCTAGAGGATTAAATATGTACTTCTTGGGCTGGTATTCAAGATATTTCATGTTTTTGTTAGGTCTGATGAATCAGGTCCAACTTATAACATCCCTATGTGTAACAGGGGCTGGGATTTGGCTCAGTTGGTAGAGCGCTGCGCTGCAGTCTCTGAGGTCCCGAGTTCAATTCCCAGCACTGCAAAAATGGGAGAAGGGCCTGGCAATCCACTCCCAAGGCAATCCCAAAACAGTCAGCCATTGAAAACCCTATGAGGGTCTCTATGAGTTGGATACCGACTCAACGGCCCCTAACAACAACAACAACAACATGTATAACAAAGCAAAACACTACCTAACACTGTGCCATGAACACAATCTTTCTGACCAGACAATGCTTCTGTTTACATCTCTTTTCTCTACTCCCAGAAAATAGTTAGGAAGGAAGTGGGTGAATGAAAGAAGATTTATGCAAATCTAAATGGGTTTCTTTATTGCATGGTTTTCCAGAATCATTAGTACTGGATTATGTTTCATGGGACTCCAAGGGAGGGAATGTGGTGTCCATGGTGTCCAGGTGTTGATGTGGAAGGGCATGTGTTTGCCCAGAGGGCCGTGTAGTGCATGTCACATTAAGCATGGTACTCGGGAGACCTGGCATCACCCAGCCCTCTCACCTCACTAATGAGGGAAACGAAGCCCAAGGAAGGAAGAAACATGCTCCATCTCTTGTATTTGTTGCATCATAAGAAATAGAAACTCTTTACGGTGTGCACTTAAACCTATTATTTGATTTATTTAGCAACTTCAGTCATTCTCTTCAAGGATCAAACACGGTCTCTTTTTAGTTGAAGCCTACTTTACCTACTAGGTCTTGTTGCAAAAAAACACAATGCATAACAAAATTAGGACAGGCTCTTGCTTAGGCCTTTGCAGAATGCCTAAGGAAGCCCTTCCCCAGAGTGGGCTCTCTTCCAGTTACGTGACCCAGCAATGTGGACCACTATTCTGCATCAACTTTGCTCTTAAAAGTGAAATGGTTAAGCTGGGCATGGTGGCGCACTCCTATAATCCCAGGGGCTTGGGAGGTGGAGGCAGGAAGATCGCAAGTTGGAGACCAGAGGCAGTCTGTGTAATTTAGCAAGAACCTGTCTCACAAAAGTAAAAATATGGGCTGAGGGTGCAGCTCAGTGGCATAGCACTTGCAAAGCATGCAAGTGCAAGACCCTGGGTTCAAACCCCAAGTACCACACACACACACACACACACACACACACACACACGCACACAAAAGTGAAATGGTCCTTTTTGATGGCACCTGAAGGCTCTCTGGAATTTGTCCTCATGCTAATTAATGTTCTGCCCATGCCAGGTTACTGTTCAATATCTCCTTTTTGCAATAGAATAGTAGATAATAATCAAGAAATCATTTTTTTCCTGGCACAGGAGAGGACAAAAGGCCTGTGAGACCAAAGAATATTAATTAGAATTTTGTACACAAAGACTCACCACAGGAACTCCTGGGGAGGAAGGAAAGGAAGAGGAATTCACACTAATATAAAAAGATAATCCAATATGAAAAGCTTCTATTATTTATTATCTCAATAATGATGCCTTGGATTTAAGAGCTGTAATTAATTATAAAGAATGACAAATGGTGAATAAAAAGCCAATGGCGGTGGCCCTGGTGGTTGACAAACTGATGTGATTTGAGGAAATCTTGTCACATCCAGGCTGGCAAATTTATTAGGTCGTCAATCTTGCCCAATTGATCCTCCAAAGAGAAATCACTATAAATACAGAACTTCAAGGAAATTCAGCCCAGTGGGGTGAAAAGCCAGGGTCAATTCAAACAGTCTGAATTTTGCAAGTTCAAAGGTCTCCATGGCTACCTCTTCCCCCTGCCTGCAAGCACAGTGAGGGCTGATCTTTTTCCCTCCAGCCAAACCCAAAGCCAGGCACAGGGAAGGGGCTGCACAGTTATTTTAAGTAATAGTTTGAACTGAATGGAGCCAAGTATGATCTACTGAAGTATATGAAAAATGTTCAGAAAAGCCCCTAAGCCTTAGATAGAAAGAAACACCCAAATTCTGGGCTCAACAGCCTACAATTATTTATCCCAGAAATTTCAATGATGTGGAGGAATTGGCAGAAGTGTGGTGGTGCGTAGGGAACAGGGGTTCTAAAAGACTACGTATATCAAGGAGTCTATGCTTATCCCTGAATATGGGGAGCAAGAGTAAGAAAATATTCTTTTCTTATTTTTATTTTTGAGGTTCTAGAGGGCTGAAACTCAAGGCCTCGTGCATGCTTTGCAAGACTTCTACCACTCAGCTGCAGCCCTAGCCCATTTTCCATTTTTTATATTGAGACAAGGTCTTGCTAAGTTACGCAGGCTGCCTCTGGCCTTGAACTTGCAATCCTCGTTCCTCAGCCTCCAGAGTTGCCAAGATTACAGGCATGTGCCACCATGCCAGGCTAGGAAAAGATTCTTCTTAGTTGTATTTTGAAGCATAGGACAAAGCTCTGTCTGACAGGCTGGATTCTAGCACATTTTCTTAGCTACCTGTAAGATTTAAGGATGGAATTATTGCCCCTCATTTTACTGCGAGATGATGGGGAAGATGGCATGTTTGCCCATCTTCTTGAGGCCACCTCTGAGAATCTGCTGGTGAAATGATCCCGCTACACCAGTCCTGGGTACTCACAGGAATCCAGGTCAGCAGAGGATAGAGACACCTGTGCACCCATGTTTATTTATCACAACAGAATTCACAATAGCCAAGCTATAGGGTGGGTGTGAGTGCCCATCAGCCAATGAGTGGATGAGGAAAACGTGGCGTATACACACAGTGGAGTTTCATTCACCTGTGAAGAAGGAAACCATGTTGTTTTGAGGAAAATAGATGGAACTGGGCATTACCAAGTTAAGCAAAATAAGTCAGACTCAAAAAGACAAGCGTGGCTCATTTGTCTCATCTGTGAAATCTAGGGGGAGGAAAGATATGAAAATAGAAGTAAAAAGTAGGTGGTCGTGGGGACCCTTAGAAAAGAAGGAGTGGCCCAGGAGGAGGGTGCAGAGAGGACAAGGGACAGTGGGTGAGGGCTGAATACGATTGAAGTATAATGTCTGCATGGATGAAAATATCACCAGGAGACTGGTTATTTTGTCTAGTAAATACACACCAACAAAAAATTGGAAGAAGGACGCAGCAACCCTCTCCCAAAAATCAGTCTGCCATTGAAAACTCTGTGAACAATAGAGAAGCACTGACAATAGTGAATCGCCTGTTGTAGGTAGGGTCACTAGAGGTTGGACACCAACTCGATGGCACCTAACAACAACAAAAAGATAACTCATTTAGAAGATTTCCTAAAAATACAAAGTAAATTCTATGAAGCCCGAGGTTCAAACTGCAGCTCCCTGGGCAATGGGAGGAGGATTGGGACTTGAGCTTGGAGACTCCAACCCACATCCTCACCCAGAGGTGGCAGCCGCTGCCCCTATTGAAGGAGGAGGCTGGTGTGTGTGTGGTTAAGGGGAGCTCAGGACCCAAGCTTGCTGGGAGAGGACACTCCGGTCCTCCTCCCTGGCCAGAGCCTCCCTTCGTCTTCCTCTGCCCCATGGAAGAAAGATCGGGAGTGGGAAGAAAAAGGCAGCCTGCAGCAGCAGCTGCCCCAGGCCCCACATGGAGCGAGGCCACCTCTCAGAGCCCAGGAACAGCCTGTATGGATTCACCCAAAGCACCGTTGGTGCTGATACTCGGTGCTGAGACTGTGGAAGAGAAGAGAAAGGCTCAAGGTTAAGGTTAGGGTCCTAAGTTGATTTTGCCAGATATTGAAAGTCTAATTAATTTTAAATCGTTTAGGGAGTTCTGATACAATCAAATATCAATTTAAACAGATTTCATAATGATAATAATCATTGCAAAAGAGCTATTTTTGCTTCAGGGCAGTAAAATGTATCCAACCTATTTGCAAAGTCATTTGCACGTGTTACAAACAATCCACATGTCTCCACATCACACTTCTAGTCAATATAATCATTGTTAATTCTCTTGCAAATTTCATAAAGCTACATTAATTCAGAGTCCATTATTTACACAGAATGTGTGAACGATTACCCTAACAGAGACTCAATAGTACTTTTGTCAAGTCTAAGATGATAGGTTTTCTGTGCCAGGGAACAAATGGATTGAGAAGATTTAAACTGAATTAAGATAAAAACATATTGCAAAATGGCCCATTATTTGTGCATAAATGATAATCATAACTATAAAAGCAAATGGTTCTGCTAATCTTCCTCCCAAAAAGCATCACGGAATCCTCTGCCTGCATGGTGTTTGTTAAATCTTAAAGTACATTCAGTGTAGACATCTCAAAGTTCCCAATGTGCATTTCATTGCATAATTTCCAGGGTTCAGACTTTTTACTCATTCAGATTGTCCTTTTGATTTTTCTTAGTCTATTTTGTATGAGCAAGCTAATCTCCTGGAAAAGGCATTATGGGGCAGCTGTTCAGGTTCTAGAATCTATTGCGTGACAACCAGTATCAGGTCCTCCCTCCTACGAGTTCTGTGACCTGGAGCCACATGCTCTGGGTCTCTGGTCCTGAGCATCTGCCTCTGCTGGGTGGGGATGAGGATGTGCCCACCTCACAGGCTCATCCTGAGCTAAAAGAGCTGGCATTAACAAGGTGCAGTAGCACTGCCCATCTGCGTAAGAAGCTTATCTGAAAATTAACTCCTGTATGTTATTATCCATTTTCATTAAAATGCCATCAGTGGCTGTACTCTTGCTGCATCTGCCGGTGAAATAGCTTTCTATTGATTTTGCTCTGGGCATTCAGGGAATGGTAGAGAGCATATTCTTTTGCCATTGCTGCACATACTCTGCTGCTTAACAAAACACAGATTTATTACTTTGGAGAAGTCCTAAGACCATAATACAGGTAGGGTCATTTCCTTTTGGAAGCTTAGGGAAGACTCCATTTCCTTGCCTTGTGCAGCTTCTGGGGAGGTGCTCTGTCCTTCCATCATTGTGATCTCTGTTTCTATCTCCTTATTTCTTTCTCTCACTGGCCCTCCTGTCTCCCTCTGATGGGGACCTCATGGGTTACCCTGGCCCCACCCAGGCCCTCCAAGACCATCCCTCTCTCGGTCCAGTCCTTGGCTAAGCACACCCGCAAAGTCCCATCTCCCAGGTAAGGTGACACATTCACAGGTTCTGGGTTAGGACATGGACATCGTTATGGGACTATTACATGACCAGATCCAAGCCTTTAATCTCACTCCTCTCTCCCGAATCTGCTCCTCTCCCTCAGTCCTTTTCTTCCCAGTGAGCAGCAGTGAGACAGTGATCCCCGCCACAAGGGGTCAAAAGGAAAATAAACTTACAGGCCTTAACTTGTTACCCACTAAAATCATGGGTGTATTTTCCTCTGCTCCATCCTTACATTGTCTCAACAGCTTTGTCAGAAACCACCCAATCAGGCCACAAGGCAAGAATACTTACAGACCAGGAGACCCTTGTGACTAGACTAGTTAAAACTGGTAGAGTTTGTGTTGATCCCACAAATGGCCCCTAATAGATCCTAAATGCCTCAAGGTTACTGAGTTAACAAAGAAAAGAGGAGACTGTTACTGAAGAAGAACTTCATCCCATAACACGTCCTCAGTAAGCCCCAGAATCGATTCAGATGGCAGATTATCTGTCAGAGAAAAACCACAGCACTTGTTCTTAGTTGATTTAAAAGTCACTAATTGTGGCAGCTGGGCCATACATGATTATTCATCACCCCCTGGCTTTGCTGTGGAGAACACTTCAGCTGGGTGGGTTATTATAACAGTTGCCTAAGATACTTTGCAGAAACTTGAAGGGTGCTTTTCCTAAAAACATGGACTCTTCTTTTCTTGGGCACACTGATACCTGATGGACAACTAAAATGGCATAAAATGCTTGGCATCTCTGTCTTTATAGCTGTAGATCCCCTTTGCTGCCTTAACCTTTGGGTCAGATTCTACTCAGCTCTGCCTATAGATATGTTGATCAATTTTTAAAAGAATGTTTTATGAAAGACTATAATATATAGTTAACTTAGCCTATTGCACAGTAGGGTGAACATGTGATTCTTCTACCCCACTCTTGTGCCTTTTCTCAGCAGCTCAAAACCTCAAAGTCCTGGGGCCTTAGCTTAAAGCCCAGACCAAACCATCTATGCTAGAACCTCTATGGAAGATGAGGATCCCGGTAGTTCCTGAGGTCAGTGGACTGCCCATTAGCCTGGGAACCTCAAGGCCAGATGTTCACACACAAGAAGGAAGTCGCCTTCTGAAACAGTGCCTGGGACCAAGAGAAAGTTGTCAGATGAGCCCACCCCAACTAGTCAATGAAAACTTGTCCCTTGCTTTGTTCAGCCAACAGCTTCATCATCAATGATGGCTCCATTCTCCTCCCGGGATGAAGTCCCAGGAAAGAAGCCTCGGTCTTACTCAAAACATTTGGCTTGGTCTCCTTTCTGTCCTTTCCATGCCAAACAACCCATCTCCAGTATCCACAGCAGCTTTACTAAATGCATCTTTAATTACAAAATAATAATAATAATAATAATAATAATAATAATAATAATAATAATAATATTGGCCACGACTCTGGTAAACATCCTAAGTCATGGCAGCCTCCACTGACATCTTTAAAAAAATGCCTAGTAGGCAAAATCACATTTTTTAAAAAAAGAGAATGAACAGATGTTTCTCATTAGCAAAATAAAGGCGTTTATTTTTACCCAACTTTACTTGTTCTTTCTTAATGCTCATCCATAAATGCAATAAAATGAAGACTTCAACCAAATAGTGAAATACTGAAGTTTCCAGATGTGGAGAACAGTGCAGTGGAGATAAAGGCCACAGTAGAGTGGCCAGATTCTGGACGAGGATGTAACTTTCATTCCTCACTTGCTCTGGGATCGTATGACATTCTGGCCTCTCATCCAAATGCAAGGATTTCCCTAAGGGAGACTGTAGTAATGCCTCCAGGGTTAGAAAAGCAACCAGAGCGAACAAGGCACAGCCTTGAACTCGACCCAACCTTGTGACCATTCACCAACAGCGTCTGCCACGTCAGGGTTCCCAGAGCTGCCATTCAGGAGGAAGGTGGGGAAATCTGTAGTTTTGCACATGGACTTCCAATGTTTATAGGTCATCAGGAAACTCAATTTGTCAAAGCTTCTCCTGAGCAGTGTGAACCCTCTGCACTATGTCCATGGGAAATGAGGTGTCATTGCTTTGGCTGTGGGGTAGTGGGTGCTGAAGCTGGGTCAGGAGCGTGCCTGTGGATCATTACTGCAGATGAGTCCTGTGAAAGACAGCAGAGGAGGGGAAGGGCTACAGAGAAGATTCGGTAACAGCTCTGACAACGCTCAGCTGACACCGTGGGGAGGGAGAGCTGTCCTCTCAGAGGACCCTTGCAGCCGAATGGCAATGTAGGGAGTCCTGGGCACGTGTCCAAGGCACCCCCAAAGTGGGGTATGAAGACCTCCTTCCACCCAGAGCAGGGCTTGTGGATTTGAGCAACAGCAGCGAGCAAGGCACAGTGTCAACCTTGACCTAATCTTGTGCCCACCACCACATCTGCCCTGGCTCCGCTGGTCAGGGAGTTTGCAAAGATTGCTGCCATCTCACTGGCTGGAGACTGTCCAGTTCCCTGCAGGAGGCCAGGAAGGTAGTAGGAAGGAGCAGAGCACACCAAGGAATTGCCTCAGGCTCACCCGTTTATTTGTATTCTGAATATTTTCCAAAACTGACTCTCAGTATCTCTCAGAAAAAAAGAGTTCTCATCCACACATTTGTTTACACATTGCTACTTTTTTTAACAGATATTTCCAGGTGACAACATTTCCAAGGTCTGTGTCAGGGAAAACATTGTCACCTTCCAAGAGCTCCCAGTCTGCCGGGCAATCTCCAGGTGAGATGGTCAGTGGGTGACACGGACATGCTGTAGGAGGGATGGGCTACTCACTCAAGTCTGTTGGGGCCACATTGGACTTCCAGAGACATAAAAATCAATCAGTCCATGTGACCTCCTCAATGGTAAAAATCCTGGCTCATGGAAGCAAGTGGTATTACAGCCGAGTTACCCACACATGGCCGACTCCCAAGGTCATCTCATTTCAACCTCAAGTCAGGTGTAGATGGAAGGCTGGGCAAAGAGAATGTACCTGGCTGGTAACACAATACACTTAATAACCAGCCAAAGGCCCCTCTTCCTTATTCCCTCACTACTGGAGTTTGGATTTCAAGATATAAGTTTGGGGGAGACACAGACTTTTGGACCATGGCACTATTCTCTCTCTGATGTGAAGCACGGCTGGGGTCCAGCCTGCAGAAGAAGACCCACCCTGTGCACCCCAGGGCCTCAGCAGACTCCCAGTTCTCAGGACCACTCCAGGGCTGCCTGCATCCAGGGCTGAACATGGTGCACAGAATCAGAACTGAAAACAACTAAACAAAAACAACCAGAAAACAAGTAGAAGACCTTTCTTCTTTTGTTTTTTTATGAGGCAGGGTCTGTCTATGTACCCAGGCTGGCCTCAAAAACTCCTGATGGTCCAGCCTCAGCCTCCCAAGTGCTGAGATTACAGGTTGGTCCCACCACACCCAGCTGCAAACCCTTAATAGGAAAGAGAATCTCCTTCAAATTATTATCTCTTAGGAGAAAGCAGAATTTTTTTGGTTCTAAAATTTGCCAGGGTGCCCACTGTCTCCAGATTACATAAGGGGTAATTTAGTACACGTGCGAGGGATGTGGCCAGCATAAAATGGGGCCATCAAGCTCAAAAAGAAAGCTGGACACCTGTTACCATTCTTCGCATTGCTGAAAGACTGTGAGGATATTCATTAGGTCACTCAGGAACATAAGGTTTATTTTTCTTTTCTATATTCTCC
>VMDO01001230.1:106002-221964 GCA_007922755.1 Pedetes capensis
GTGGCATCCGATCCCGTCAGATCTTGGAAGCTAAGCAGGGTCGGGCCTGGTTAGTACCTGGATGGGAGACCGCCTGGGAACACCAGAAGCTGTAGGCTTGGGAGAAGGACCTGGCAACCCCCTCCCAAAAATCAATCTGCCATTGAAAACCCTATGAACAGCAGAGAAGCACTGACAATAGTGTTTCCCCTATTGTACAACGGGTCGCTATGAGTCGGATACCGACTCGACGGCACCTAACAACAACATATACTCCCAATGTAGCCCTCTTTTAGCACCAACTACTAGATAAAGGAGTAAGAAAACTAACAACAAGCAACACCTCCCTACTGAGGCATAAGAGGTGAAGAGAGAGAAGTGCCCGATATATCCAGGGAGTGTAGATGGCAGCCCCAAGGAAGTGGGCAGTGGGGGGTCCACCTCACCATGCGAAGTGGCTCACACCTGTAATCCCAGTGTATCGAGAGGCAGAGGCAGGAGGACTGCAAGTTTGAGGCCAGAGGCAGCCTGTGTCACTTAGTGAGACCATACCTCAAGATGAAAAATAAAATAGGGGTGCAACTCAGTGGTAGAGCACCTCAAATTACGCACAAAGCCTTGGGTTCAATCCCTTAGTACAACAACAAACAAACAAACAAACAAAAGGGAAAAGAATGGTTTAAGGTCTGTTTTCTTTTTCCTTTTTCCCCCATGCTGGAGATGGAACCCACGACCTCACACATGCTGGGCAGGTGCTCTACCACTTGGCTACCACCTCAGCCCCTTTTTTTTTTTTGCAGTACTAGGGATTGAACCCAGGGCCTCGCGCTTGCATGCTCTGCAAGCACTGGACCACTGAGCTGCACCCTCAGCCCATTATTTTTATTTTTTATTTTTTTTTTTACTTTTTGAGACAGGGTCTTGCTAAGTTATGCAGACTGCCTCTGGTCTCGAACTTGCGATCCTCCTGCCTCTGCCTCCCGAGCCCCTGGGATTGATTACAGGTGTGAGCCACTGCACCCGGCTCCTCAGCCCCTCTTTTTAAAAAAATTTAAAAGTGCCTATCTCCACTCTTTGATATCCTAGATTCCTAACCTGAGTCAATAACTTGTATACATTTTCTTCTTTATCTCTCTCTTAGGCCAAAGACTGATCTAAATTCGATCCCTGGTTATGCCATCCGGAGGAGGCCCCTCACTTCTGAGTGAGCGTGGTTGGACAGATGTGAGGTGGCTCCGTCCCAGATGCCTCCCCTTAACGTAGTTGTGGATGTGGAGAGAAACATTACCGGAAGCATTTGTAATTCCCTGCAAATGCCCTCTAATTGCCCCCTTATAGCATGTATGGATTCACTAACCAGTGCTGCAGCCACACAGAGCACATGGCTGACATTTTCTCTTCAGTTATAAATGAGCTTGGGGCATTTGGAAATATCCTGCAGTATCCTTGGGTTGGAGACATCTATAAATTTCAACCCATCAATACCCTCAAAGAATTCTAAGATATCTAAAATCCATAGCAGTGGGAGCCCAGGACACCTGGCCTGCCAGTGATCCTCCATCTGGCTCAGCTGTGGCCCGTGTCCCCATTTGCCGCTGGGGGCCAGGATGAGCTCGCACGAGTAGCTTGTCTATCTGCCTGAATCAAACTCGTTTAACTCAATCAACAGCGTTATTGTTCTGGGGCCAAAGCGTCTCCCTCTCATATCCTCACTCTGGCTTCTCCTGTTATACAAGCGTGATATTAACTCCTAGCTCTGAGCAGCAGCTTTCTCCCAGCTCCATCAAGAAGATGGGAGAAATAAGAGGAACGTCTGCGAGGGCTCCCCTGAGTCCCTCTCATTCCACCATCATGCCAAACAGCAGAACAAGCACCACAGGCTTGTGACCAGGGCTGGGACCAACCCAGCAAGTGGCAGGGACTGCGCTCCTGGCCATTCTCATTTAGGGTGTGTTTCTTCTCTAATATCTCTATTCCTGGACTCTGGGTCACGAATCCACTAAAGTAAAATCCGTAGGGAACTTGACATTGTGTAGGGCGTAGCCTCCTCCTGCACAGGAGAATTGCTTGCTTGGGCCCTCTCCCTCTTTTCAGCTCAATCTGAATATAAGTACAAGTGTTTGCTGCAGGGCTACTGATGGGAGGTTGGAAACATCTCCACTCAGACTCTGAGCCCTGCCTGAGATCTGTGTTGTTTTCCTCTCCTGTGGCATTCACAAGCCTGCCTGCGTCTGTTCACCGACTTTCTTCCAGAAAGAAGAGGGATAACACTACCCTCAGAAGTGAGCTGACACAGAGCTAAGACTCGTTTATTCCTCACTGACAAACAGGCCAGCCTGGGACCTGGCTGCCTCAGTGTTAGGGAGGATCACTCTGTAGAGGAAAAAGAAATGTGAATATCTGGTTTCTCCAAATTCTGCCTCACTCAACCCCTGAGCGCTGAAGCTGCCTCAGACTCCCACGCACATTTCCTACCATCTTGGCGAGGCTTTCGTGGCTCCGCACAGCCACTGATGCCAAGCAAAATCATTTCCGGGGAAAAAGAAGAAAGAAAAGAAACAATATGTTGTTTTGTCTCCTCCTTCTCCTAATTATCACATTGCTTCCAAGCCCCCAGGATGAGATGAAAATTCACACTGAAACAGTCTGAAATAGGCTTTCTGAACAGTAAACATCATGTGAAAGCATAAAGCAATTTGTTCCCCTGGGAAATGAAATCTGCAAGCCTTTACCAGTCAGTGCTGGGATGACATCATCACCACCACCATCATCCTGGCCATCTAACTATAAAATGATAGGAAACACACATCGTGGCTTCTTGACTGACTGCTCTCTTAAGTCTCCTCAGGCTACCATAATAAAAAGGCACAGGAAGAGGGGCTGAACAGAAATTTGTTTCTCACAGTTCTGGAGACTGGAAGTCCAAGCTGTGGATGCCTTGTGGTTGAGCTCTAGGAAGGACTTAGCCTGGCCTTCTGATGGCAGACTTCTTGCTGTGTCCTCACACAGAAGATGAAGGAGAGAGAGAGAGAGAGAGAGAGAGAGAGAGAGAGAGAGAGAGAGGTCACTTCCTATAAAGACACTAATCTCTACATTCACAACTTCTTCAAATGTACTCACTTCCCAGAAATCCTGGGTCCAAGTCCAGCACCCCAGGAGGAAGAGCTGGGACACACCAGTTTTGCAGAGGCACAATCCTGTGGAGAGTAATTATCATCCCAAATCCTAGGGGGTGGCTGACAATGACTCAATAGCTTATGAATGAATGAATGAGATGCAGTTTCAAACTTGTTTTTTTTCTCTTTCTTGGTACAAGCAAATCTGTGTTTGATTATTCTCTGCCAGTTGAGCCTGACCAGTCCAGGACTCCCTTATAAGCCTAGGACCTAATTTCCATAAATCCCTTCCCATGAAGGGAAATCAAATGAGATTTGTAAGACAAAATGAAGTGAAAGTCCTTATCTCTGGGAGGCCCTGGCGGAGGATGGGGTAGTTTTGTTGCCTTCACTGTCCTCTATAAAGCCCAAAGCAGTGGATCAGACCTCTCTGAGAGCTCCAACTTTCCCCTGCTACATCTCAAAATTATTACTGACATCTTTTGACCCTCCAGCCATGATTTTCCGGAACTTCTCTCTCTCAGTCTTACCTGCAGTATAGTTATAATACTAAATCCTTATGGTTTACAATACTTATAAAAATTTAAACTTTTTATGCATGTGTTGGGTGACAAACCTATTTATTAGAGTCTCTTCCAAAAATATTCTACCCCATATCAGTCTACCACAACTAGCTTTTTGGAACTAAAATAATAGCTGAGATTTGTATAAATTAGTTGGAGAAAGATTGTGCCAAGGGGGAGCACAGGATGAACAAATTAAACACTTGGATTAATCATAGTATGAGTAGATATAAAATAAGAGATTCCACTGTAAATGAGCCCAGAAATAAGACACAGACAATTTAGATAACCAGTCCTTAAAGAAAAAGCATATGTGTTATTACATTAGGAAGTCTGAGGCTGGGGATATAGCTCAGTGGTAAAACATTTGCCAAGTATGTGCAGAGGCCCTGGGTTCAATCCCCAGCACCATATACACACACACATAAAAATATAAAAATGAAATTTCTAGTTGTGTGTGGTGGTACCTGCCTGTAACCACAGATCTTACAAGGCTGAGTCAGGAGGATTGTAAGTTCAAGGCCAGCTGTACAGTGAGTTTCTGTCTCAAACCCCTACCCCTCCCCCAAAAATTAAAGTTCTGAGTTGGGTACCATGGTATACATCTGTAAATCCTGGCAACTCAGGGGGCTGAAGCAGGAGGATCATAAGTTTGAGTCCAGAGGCAGCCTGTGCAGTTTAACAAGACTGTGTCTTAAAATAAAAAAATTACAAAAGAGGCTGGGGGCAGAGCTGAGGGCTAGAGACCTTCAGCATGTGTGAGGTCCTGGGTTCAACCAGTACAGACTAAAAAAAAGGAAGAAGTCTGGAGGTGAGTCCAGAGTTGTTTTCTCTGTCAACAGACTGGACACCTGCCATCTTTCTGATCTGTCTCGGAACAGCTCTATGTCAGGACAGAGGACAGGGGCAAAATATGAGCTTTGCCATGTTACAATTATGACCAAAAAGGAGAAAGTTTCCCAGAAGGCCCCCAGAGATGTGGCCTCAAGTCTAATTGGCTAACTCTGTGCCTATTAGTATCCTGTTTCTAGACCATCCACTAACAAGCCATTGGATTAGGGCCATCATGGTCCATCCCCTGGAATGGTGGGGGTGATCCGGTGCTGCCACCACCACAGGCTTCTAACTGCTCAACCACAAGGGGGAGATCCTTGGTTCAGGGGACCTGAGTCTGGATGACAGGAAGCCAGGAGCTCAAGTCACTAAATCATGCATATGACAACCAAGGCTTTCCCCTTCCACGGCCTGTGGGCTCCTTGGGCTCTATCAGGAACAGCCTGATAACTTCACATCTGCTCGTCCTCTGGTTTTCTGGAATCTTCCTTTCTGACATGAAGGGAGATGAACTCAGGTTCAAACAGAAGCAGGCAGTGGCAGCTAGGTAATGATATTTCGTGTTTATCTATTGTATTTATTTGCAGAATTGCCTCCTAACTTTGACAAGTGGTAATGGCTTCCCATTTAGAGTATTGATGTAGCTTAAAAGGTCCTTTCCAAATAAATTTAAGTAAATTGCAACTTTAAAAATAAACATTAAGCAGACATAGTGCAATTATTATGGCAATCAGGGAAAGAATTATAAGAATGTTCAACAGAAGACTGAAAATAGGAAAATGGCGTATAAAGCAGAGGAGGATCATAAAGACAGGAGAGACATGGGCCTGGGGTGTGGCTGTACTCCTAAGGAAACCTGAGAACACCCTCTAGCTTAATTTCCAAAGCAAATTATAGAAAATCTCAAGCCAATGCCAGGTCTTTCTTCCCCCAAATAGCATCTTGCTATTGTGCTCTAAGACCCCAAACACACACATTGCTGTGGTTTTAGTGATCAAAATAATGGGTTGTTTCAAAATTCATTTGCTCTAATAATGGCATTTTTCATTAACTGCTGCTGTGATTCCTGGTATTTTGGTAAATAGCCTAATGTTTTCCAAGTCATATTAACCATCTATTGATTTTATGTTTGTAATTAAAGTGACAGAAGAATCCCCGGGATGGTCTTTGTGTGTATATAGCATGCTTGCATTTGCACACACACGGCCTTAGGAGATGCCTAGCTGAAGTCTTACCTGTAGATGGCATGTCGTTAACACCCACAGCCCTCACCGGGACTCCTTGCAATCTAAGGCAGCAAGAGCATTGAGGCTGGCCCTTTGGCAAGCATTAGGGCCCAGCCAGGAACTGCGAGCTTTTGTATCTGTCAGCAGAGTGACTGCAATGAACACTGAGCTGTGTGGAGGATGAATTAGTTTGCCTGACCAGCAGTTTAAAGGAATCTATTCCCCAGAGACACAGGTCTGGTCTACCCAAATGTTTAGTCTTTCTTTCTTAGATAAAAATGGTTGCCTAGGCTCCAGACATCGAATCAATTAGTTTCCCAGGCAGGAAGAAAGGGCGCTTCACCTTTCTTGTAACTTCTCCTTTTCTTGTAAACTTCTCTCAATCTTTCTGTCTCCCTCTCTCTCTCTCTCTTTTTTTCCTTAGTTGTTGATTTGGGCTTCTCTATTTCTGTCTTACTCTGTTGTTGTTGCTGTTGTTGTTGTTTTGTTTTTCTTTCCAAAGTACCAAATCTCAGCTCTTGCATTGCCTCATTGGTCACTACCATATCACATGTCCATCTTTTGGCCAATCATAGACAATGGAAGGTTGTACCACATGTCTGGCTACAACCCATAAGGCTTCATTCCTTGAGGCTGGGGGTGAGTAGAGTCAGGCCTAGCTGTTTGCCTTGTTTTCCATTTCAATTCCACTGGGACAGTGATGGAAAACAGAAGTGCAGTGGCAGAGTCAGAGGAGAAACTCCATTGCACAAAGGTGTCATGGAGTGCCATGTGGAAGCGAGGGACAATGAGGAATGGCTGGGCAGGTTCTTGCTTGTTCGCCCTGGGGCCATATACGTTGTGTCGTGGGTGATTTGTGCAGTTTGAAGAGTTTGCTAGAGAATAATCGCAGGCCTCAGAGATGGTAGAGAAGCACTTACAGCTGCTCATAGATTTTCTCCAACCTTCACCAGAGAGACTCCACCTCAGGCCATGGGCAGAAGAATTCCCATTTCTTAGGCAAATGTGGGGACAGTGGAGCTGGCAATTCATATGCAGGTAGAGCGACATTCAACTGCCCAGAGCGACTCCCCGTGGGAGAGACGGCCACAAAACTACTCACCTCTCGGTCTGGCCTCTATTTTTCTCATAGTTGACATAAGACATCATGCAGAAGGATGAGAATCTGTTGCTCTAGAAGAAGGGGGCCTGGGAAAGGCAGAGAGGGATTGATCGATTGCTGATGATCCAAAACAAGCAAAGAGCTAGCTTTTCACATATTTTCCTTACTTTTCAATGAAACCTCTGTTGAGAATCGAGGTTAAGTGCAGCAAAATTCCAGGTGATTCTAACTGATGACATATTAATTCTCCATTAGTTGTCATTAAAGTAAAAAATAACATCATGACTATTAGGTAGAGCACCTGTTGTATGTTAAGTGAAAATTTAAAACATCACACTATATTCCTCCTTTCATTACCTCTTTTCTTCTTTTTGCAGGACTGAGGAGTTGAACCCAGGGCCTTGTACCTGCCAGGTGAGCTGCCCCCTCAGCCTCTTTTTTTATTTATTTGGAGACAGGGTCTTATAAGTTGTGCAAGATGCTTTTGGCCTCAAACCTGTGATCCTTCTACCTCAGCCTCCAAAGTAACAGGAATGACATATGTGTGCCACAGAAGTTGGTTGTCGTACAGTTTTTAAATGACTAGATAATACTAAACTGCCACTATTTTATCAGGTCAAAATAAATCAAAAGGCCATGTTTATTTATCTTCTAGAAGAAATTGGGGTATTTCTATACTTTTAGCATTTTGTCTATTAAGTTAGAAATAATTTCTTTGCTTGTGAGATGTTTTCTTAATTTATACTTTATCATTATCCAAATTATCATTAATTTCACATTAAATATGAGAATTAATAAAATTTATATATCACAAAGGACTTTTTGAGAACAATGGCTGCTTTAATGGAGTCTATATGGAGAACTCTTTCTATGGTGTATCCCCAGCTATTTTATTTCTCTGTTGTTTTGTTTGTTTGCTTTTTGTAAACTTGGGACAATTTCTAACTTGAGACAATTTCTTACTTGTTGGTCAATGGTATGTGACAGAATCCTCACCCATAATTCCTGTGAGGAAATCTCTTTGTGCACTGCCATAAAAGTATTCTTCCATGATTGATGAGAAGCACATGTAGAATCTTGAATCTGTTCTTTCGAATATGGTTGTATGAGAATATGAGGGTAGGAGCTCTGACAGCCATTTTGGGGCAAGGAGTAACAACGAAAAGGCCGAGCCAGTGGGTGGAAGAAGCTGGACCAGAAAGATGGTAAAACTCTGGGTGTCTAAAGACATCAGATAGCTTCTGAACCAACTCTGTGACAGCTTTCGATGTCTGAAATAGTAGAATTCTGTTGTATAAATTTTTCTACTGGATTGTTCACTGTACAAGGTTGCATTGGAGGAACGAAGTGGAATTTCTAAATGTGAAATTCCAAATACTATAAGATACAAAGGAAGAACATATTTTGAGCTTTCATGCAGCTTTCCCAGAGGCATTAAAAACTAAAAACAAATGATAACAAATTAAAATCTTGAACAATTCCTATTGTGTTGGCACCAGAATGACTTTAGCCCAACTACTCTTGCTTTGCCAAAGCAAATTCCACTGTAACTCAGAGACTGCTCCACATAAAAGATATACTCATGCCCAGCACATTGCTCAAGTACAACCTTAATTATTTCAGAGCTAATGTTTTCTGTGCATATGTGAGTGTTGACTTCTTTCATGGCACAGACTCAGCAAAGTACACAGACCCCTCTACTTTCTCTATTCAAGATTTCCAAGCGCTGGCCTGGATATTCAAGGCAGGCAGTATCAATAAAGAAAGATTGATAAATGTAGTCAGAACCATAGGGATCTGGAATTGAGTTATGGAGGTGAAAGATCTAGCTTATATCTTTCTATTTGCAGTGAAAAGCAAAACTTACGAACACCACAGTATTTTGGAATATCTCATAAGAAAAATATAAAAATATTTTATCATTGCCAGCATAGGAAAGTGGCCTTGTAAAAATCTCCAAACTCCTAAAGGAAGGAAAAAATATGAAAATTATTTTCTAGTTCTAATATATCAGTTCTCCTCCCCAGAAAACAAAAATCAAAAAAATAAAACCAAACTGACACTTAGCTCCCTCAATATTTTCCATGATTTTACCGAGCTCATAAAAAGTAGAGATTTTATTAAACCGTAAGACCATGGCAGTTGGAGAAAGTATAATTTAGGGAGATTAAATGAGTTGGATGTTATATGCCTCTAGTAGTTAAGGCATTGAAAAATATCAAAATAATTGGAAAATGATGCCCTGCAGACACCAGGCTGTTTTTCAGCTGAACAGCTAATAATCACTCCTTGCAATGTTGCAGATGTGTGTTTCCTCTAATAATGGGGAGCTAAAAATAACACTGCTAATTCTTCCTGCAAATGATGATGGGCAGGCCCACCGCCACCAGGCATTCCACAGGAGGGAGCATGCGGGGTTTCTCCAAAGCAGCTCCACAATGAAATAAATACACGTTCATCACATTATTCAAATGCCATCTTAATAACTGCAGAACTTGCTCCAAACTTTGTCAAGTCCATTGGTGATAATGAGCTCCTGGGCTTTTGTCTTCCAGCGCATGCTGACGTGCAGCATGGACGGCCACTGGACAGGCTGCTGGCATGAATGGTGATCAGCGGGTCAGGGTCTCAGGATCTGCTGCCTTTGCTCTGTTTCTTATGCCCCTTCCCAGATCAGCACATCTTTTCTCACCTGTCTTTGTGGGGTAAAATCTGGGATGTTGGCATAGGCTTTTGGTGCTACACTGAAAATTTCTTAGTGCAAATCATTGAGTTTAGAAGGTTTTGATTTTTACTTTTGCACCCATAGAAATGACCCCAGCTCTTACTCCAACCAAAGCCCTGCATGTATGGTGCAGAGAAAGGACTACCTTCTTGTGCTAAGTATTATAGCTCCAAAGGCTCATGGTCATGTCTGCAGGGCAGTGATGGGATTTCCATTTGGCATTATCAGAATGAGGCATGGGGGGTTGGGGGGAAGGAAGGCTTGGGTTCTCCAGGCTCTTGTGCAAATTCACCGGGCCAGAGTGCAGAATTTAGCACTGAGAGTTCCCACCTGCAAAATGAAATGTTAATATTTAGAGCTCCCTTCCTGCAAGGCTTTTGATGAGAGAAAACAACGGATTTTACGAAAGCATTTCACGAGTTAAGAAGCACCTTCAAGTTTAGGTCAGTATCTATCCCAGTCAATTCTGGAGCTCCACTAGGAAGACAGGCCAAACCTAGTACCACATTTTGACCTCCCTAGAAATATAATGGACAAGAATAGAAAACATCAGTAAAGATTTTATAGCTATGGCTTTTTTCATAGCAAAATAGTCCTCCCATATGGTCCCCATTGCATGGATGACTGCCAAGAACACACACTCTGTGACATGGCACAGTATCATTCCAGTTCATTCAGTAGGACTACTTTACCCTGCACCTACCTTAATTAGCTTTTCTTCTCATATTTAAATACTAGACTACTGGAATGAGCTTTATCTAAAGGGAGCTGAGTCTTCACCCTAGCTTCTGGAGATTGTTTCTAAAATCCTGGGGACACTGAGTGATTGTCTTTGTCTTCCATGTGGGGCCCTTGGATCATATCAATGGCTCACGCTACTGAGGTGACTCATGCAAGAGTTGCCTAAGCCCAAAAGCCCAGCAGGTGCTTGAAGGTTGGAGGTTTTGTGCTGAGTGACGCAGCCCAAGATCCACAGAGTGGAGGGAGCTGGAGACTGAGTCCAATCATGTGCTCATGGCTCACTCAGTCAGCCCACATAATGAAGCCTTAATACACATTCTGGACACTGACGCTCGGGTGAGCTTCTTGGCTGGCAATAGCCTGTGTGCACTGTCACCCATCACACCTGGGAGAAGGTAACCCTGCCCAGGGCTCTAAAGGGGAGGGCAACTGGAACTTTCTGTTTGAGTCCTCCTTAGGGGTATTTCTGGCAGGTTCTAACCTGTATCATTTTGCTCTGATAAAACTGTACTCATGGGAATAGCACTTTCCTGGGTTCTGTGCATCTTTCCAGTGAATTAGAACAGAGGGTGGGTTATAGAAACTCACACATTCGCGGTTGGTGTCAGGAATGTCTTCTGGGGCCAAGCACCTGGGCTGTGCTGCTTGCCTGTCTACTCACCCCTTCCCTGACCATTTAGGTCAATGAGTGCCATCTCACTGTGCAAAATACAAATCAGAGCTCTTCTTGATTTAACTGCAAACTTCCTCTTCTCCCCTAGCTTGGATTGGGCTCTGGCTTTGACTTTATGGTGGAAGCATTTCTTGATTCTTCTTTTCTCTGGTGCTCAGCCTTTTATCCATTTGTTGACACCTAGAATCTAGCAGGGAATTGAGAGGAGATAAGGGTTAGAGAATCCCCAAAGCTGTTAATTTGATAAGAGAACGTCATGCTTTCTTAACTTAGCACATGGCCTGCTGTGGCTTTGACCTCATCTGAAGATCTCTGCTGGGCTGAGCTCAGCTTCTGCAGTTTCCATGCCAAGATGAATGTATTTCTGCTCCAGTAGCCACTACCTCTACTTTTGTAAGCCATGACAATCTCTGCTCATTCTCCTTGCATGGTGGCGGCATCCATATGGACTGCTTATCAGACAGGCCCCTGGGGACCTCACCCTAATTCCCTCCCCTGTCTGCCCTAGAAACCCAGAACTAGCCCACTGCTCTCAGATCATAGTCTGTAGCTGAGACAAATGGCTGGTGTCCATATCAAGTTTTGAGAGCATCATGCTGTGTAGACACCTGTGATGGATGAGCAATGCTCATCAACATTAATTTCCCACTGGTGAGACATAAACACCTTTTCCTTTCAAAACCACAGGTCTCCTATACTGTTGTTATTGTTAGGTGCCGTCGAGTCTGGTCCGACTCATAGGGACCCTAGGCACAACAGAAAGAAATCCTCTCCGACACCATGCACTGTGTCAGAGCTTCCCTGCTACTCATAGCGTTTTCAACAGCTGATTGCTTTGGAATTGTTTTCGGTCATCGGCTGCCACATTCTTCTCCCAATTTTTGCCGTGCTGGGGATCGAATACAGGGCTTCAGAAGGCACAGAATAGCAAATTGTGTGTCTTCATAGGTTTTTTATAGCTCCTGCTTTTCTCCTGGATTTGATCATTTCTTTATTTAATTCTTCACCTCCAGCACCTGCTTTGCCTATGTCTTGGGGTTTCCTCACATCTCCAAAGCAGTGGAAAGCTTGCCTAGACATCACCCACGAGGAACGTGGGGCCTTTTGCTTGTTTCTGTAATATGAGAGTAGTTTGCAGTTATGAAATCTAAAATAAGTTTCCATAGGGAGGTTATTAAAAGAATGCGGGGCACAGTGGCACAGGCCTGCCTGTCATCCCAGTGACTCAGGAGGCTGAGGCAGGAGTATCGCAGGTTGGAGGCCAGAGGCAGCCTCTGTAACTTAAAAGTGCTGACAAAGTGTACGTGAGGCCCTGGGTTCAACACCCTCAGCACCACCGGAGGAAAAAAAAAAGATGTTGGTAAAGGGAGAACCAGGGCAGGACAGGCTGTGACTCCATGTTCCGTGCTAAGAAGAGACACCTTAGTCCGTCCACCTGCCGATGCCAGCATCCTGCAGTGCATCTCTGGGTTTCAGGGTGTTGTGCTGCAGGTGCCTCATGCAGCTGTGAGGAGGACTCGGCGCCCCCTACAGGTGTGCCTTGGGAACTTCCACATGCAGCAGGAAGGAACAGGGCTGAGTGGAAGAAGAACGGCTGACTGTGCTCTCCCCACATCTGCCTGGAGCACCACACAAATGACAACCCCCAGGGGCACGCATGAGACCAGGGTGTAAAGGGGCTTCAGGTCTGGAACCGGAAGGGAAGGAAGTCCCTCTCAGAAAGCAGCAGCAGAGGCGTGAACGAAATGTATTTTAAGGGCAGTGTGAGCTCTGGATGTGATAAGATTTCACCATAAAGGTAGCAGGTTGTTTAATTCTAAACTTGTAATAAAACATCAAAGCTGTGAATGCCGTTGATATACATGCATACACATATATAATGTATATATATGTATGTATATATATGTATATATATATATACACACACACACACACACACACACACACCTACATACATACATGATTTCAGGCCAAATAAGTTAAAAGGGATAGATAGTGTTAGGTCAAATATAAAGTCAGCCACCCTAAAAAAGTAAAATACTTTTTGTTTTTTGCAGTACTTGGGGGTTGAACCCAGGGCCTTTGCTAGTGCTCTACCACTGAGCTGCACCCCCAGCCCATTTTTCATCTTTATTTTGAGCCAGGTTCTCTCTAATTCGCACAGGCTAGCTCTGGCCTCCACCTGGTGATCCTCCTGGCTCTGCCTCCTGAGACGCTGGGCTTACAGGCTTAGGCCACTGCCCCTAGCCAATAAACTATGTTTATAGGAGTAAAAAAAACCAGGCTCACACAGCTCTTATACTTCCAAACATTTATCTCACTGGAAAGTACATTTTCCCAGTGAATAAAAAGGATTCCTCTGCTCTCAGTTTGTGCAGTATCCAAAGAGAGAAAACACTCAACCTAGAACAAAATAAAAACAGTTTATCTAAACAAAGGTCTCAGATAGACAATTAAAGCCAGTGATATTTAAGGCTTTCCTACACATGAAGATTGGCTTGCTTTTTCTACGGACTCTCTGTCAGCCTTCTTGGACTGAGAAGACAATTTCCCTAGCGGCTGTTAAAGCTTTTGGGTTATCACCTGGACAGTAACAGCATCGCACTTGTCTCTAGCTGGGGAGAGTTTATATGAAACTCTTCTCTGCACTTTCCTATATATCTTGTTTTTCTAGAACACAAACCATACTGCCACTACAACCCACTGTATAAACTTAGGAAGAAATCTTCAGTAGATCCTAAGACTTTCAGTGCCAAAATATTCTAAATGCAGTGCTTTCCCTTTGTAAACAAACTTCCAAATAAAAAAACAAAATAAAAAACCTTCATTTTCTGAGTTTCCTTTCAAACTTTGTGTGTGCCTTCTATTTTTGAGTCCAATTATACTGAAAGTTTTAGGTACACACTGAGATCTGGGCAGAGTTCCAGTGGCCAGCAGTAGGTTCTCCTGTTTTCCATTAGAAAAGGAACTGGATGAAGCCTTTAGAAGAAAAGATTTTTTTTTTTTCCCCAGCTGTGAGAAGCGATGCTGATGGGGCAGAATGGACTTGTGAATACAGAGGAACATGTCGACTCATTCTCTGCCAGCTCTCAAGTGCGGAATGCGCTGCCTCACAGTCAGCTTCCTGCCCCATGTCTGGGGGTGCTGGAGGTGCTGGAGGTGAAGAATTAAATAAAGAAATGATCAAATCCAGGAGAAAAGACCACGTACACAAGTGACCTGTGGGGTGTGAAGAGAGAGCAGGGAAAGTTACAGGGATTATTAAGAAATAATAATCAAGAAATATCAATATACTCCAATCCTGGCTGGCCAGGATTTCTCTTTTGACCCTGGCACTTTCCAAAACGAGAAAGTGGTGCTGCTGGCTGCTTTGGAAAGCGTGTGGGGGCTGAGGGTGTGCGTGTTGGCTGGTGCGCCACCACTGTCAGCTGAAGCATCTGTAGAAGCCTTCGAAGAGCAAAGCCCAAGCCCTGGTTTCCCAGTGTTGGTGTCATTCCTACATCTTAAAGCATACAGGCATCCACACATAAATACACATGCACACATACACATAAATATATAAATGCAGACACACAAACACCATCATCTACAAGAGGGGCCCAATTCCCCTTGTCTCTGTACACACAGCATTTTCTGGGGCTTCTATGGTCCTATTTATTCCCAACTTGCAGCCATAGCCTGTCAGATCTCGGAAGCTAAGCAGGGTCGGGCCTGATCAGTACTTGGATGGGAGACCACCTGGGAACACCCAGTGCTATAGACTTGGGAGAAGGACCTGACAACCCATTCCCAACAATCAATCTGCCATTGAAAACCCCATGAATAGAAGAGAAGCACTGACAATAGTGTTTCGCCTGCTGTACATATGGTCACTATGGATGGCACCTAACAACACCAACAACAATTTATTCCCAAGGTCACCTTCACCTGTGTTCTTGCTTTCTCTCCAGCTCTTCTGTGTGGCCTCTACATCCCTGTGTTCAGGCCTTTGACACTGTGTAGACCAGGGGAACAACATCTCACAAGATCTCACGTGCTCAGATGTCTTAGGTGGGGTCTGATTGGAGCATCCCAAACTCTGCTCTAAGGCATCTAGGAAACTGAGGTGGTCTCAGGGTAGCTCTGGGGTCTGCATCAGAATTAATCTACTCACGCCACCCTGGGGGAAGGAAGGGACCTCACCTATGCCAGATTTTGGGTGAAATTGCTGTTTTTCAGACCAATGGTTTGGATGTCTCACCTGATGACTCCACAGTGATTCAGGTGAGTCCCCCTCCCTCAGGCAGCGACGTTTCAGACCTTCATCGCTCGTGTTTGTTTTCCTGCCGTGGTTCAAGTTTCTCAGGATATGATACCTGTTATGCATATGGAAAACAAGGATGCATGCAACCCATGGCTCCTAATGAGCAAGAAACAGTCAGAGCACCAGAAACATTGATTAAACTGTGTTAAACTGATGAGCATCAATGGCAAATGTGGGAAAAATTAAGAATCAGCACAACGAACCTCAGTCCCTTGCTGTTGCTTCACTTTGAAAGGAGAGTTTTAGTACCAGGAAGAGACAGGAACTGGGTGTGAGCCGTGGCCTCCCCGGAGGCTTCCTGTGCAAAGCCTCTTCAGGAGGTGGGAGGTGGGGCAGCTCTAGTTCTGTGGAGAACGTTGCCCACTTCCACGCGCACCTGGTTTGACTGCTGCACCGCAGCAAGCAACCTTGCCCTGGGGCTGCTGGGTCCTGCACACCTCTTTAGTCAGGCTCCTCATCACAGAGGAGACCCGTTGCCTCCCCACGTGCTGAGCCAGCCTCACCCTAATCCCTCAAACGCCACAGTCTCCCTTGTCAGAGAGGAAGTTTAGCCTGGCTGGCTGGGTCTGACTTGTCCTGTAGTTGAGTTTAGATCCTTTGGTTTCAGATATGAATTCCCATTATGCCTGGACCTAAAGTTGAGTGGAGCTGGGGTGTAGCTCCGTTGGTAGAGTGCTGCTCTGTGGTCTCTGAGAACCCAGGTTCGATCTGCAAGAATGGGAGAAGGACATGGCAATCCAGTCTGGGAGCAATCCTGAAACAATCATCCATTGAAAACCCTAGGATGGTTGCTGTGAGTTGGACTCTGATACAATGGCACCTAACAAGAAGGACAACAAAGTTGAGCATTGAAATGGAGGGAATGCTTCAAGTATGTTTGAAGATGCAGCCTTTATTTGAATAATTATGTCTGAATTAGAAAGCTCTTCTCTCTCCAATGGGCTGGGATTTAGCTCAGTTGGTAGAGCGCTGCGCTGCAGTCTCTGAAGTCCCAAGTTTAATTCCCAGCACCACAAAAATGGGAGAAGGGGCTGGCAATCCACTCCCAAGGCAATCCCGAAACAGTCAGCTATTGAAAACTCTATGAGGGTCGCTATGAGTCGGATACCGACTCAACGGCACCTGACAACAACAACAACAACATCTTTCTCCAACCAGGGGTGGTCTCCCCACTGCACCCTGGAGAGAGCCATGGATGGAGCTGTGTTCTGGCTAGCAAGAGCTGATGAACCTGCCAGCCATCTTTTCAAAGACAATTTGAGTCTTCTGTCTTCATTCTACAGTTAAATTAAAAAAAAAAAAAAAAGAATCAACTTTTATCAGTTTCACTTACAAATCCCGAATATACAAGACTCACTGAGCTCCTGGGAATGACTCGCTTCTCTGGTGACTTGTCTTCTGTCCACAGCACTCTCCATTCCTATGGACTAGAGATGCGGGAAGAACTTTCTGGATGCTAATGTGATACACACATAGAAGAAGCTATTTGTGATGCTCTCATCTACAGACATCTGTAATGGGAGGGCGGCTGTGCTCTATTTGGAATGACTGAGTCATCCGCCATTAAAGTCACAGTTGGTTCTGCCCCAGATAGTTCCTGCAGATCTTTTCAAGCCTGTTCTTAAATTCGGTTTCTTGCAGAAGAAACAGCTCAGTGGAGACTATCACGGGCCATTCTAGACCAATGTCTATTTCAATAGCTCGTTCATTTTAATAAACAAAAATCATGTTAAATCTCCCTCCTGGAATTCTACCATTGCCTTAAGACCATTCTTGTGGTTAATTTGGAAACATTTCTTATTTTTAAAAGTGACACAGAAATCACACATTTTTTTTTTTGTCTTAGCCACTTTGATTTACAGTGGCTGTGATTTTCCCAGCAACTATTTTCCACCTTCAGAATAACCATTTGCTTTGATGATATATTTTTTGGTATTACTCATTACTTTTCCCCTTCAATGAGCATCCTTGAATATGTTGTGTCTGCCAGAAAAGCAATTATGAATATTTTCTGGTGGCGGCAAGCTCCATCTGCATTTGTCTTCTGGGCAGTTTTCTTTATGCCCATCAGTTGTAGTTCTAGAGTTCAGACGATGTTCACATAATGCTTGCATACATATAAATAAAAAGCTGAGCATTTTTACCCCCAAAATGTGCTATAATAGGTCCCTTGAAGTTAGAGCTACCAGAGAGGAAAACTAAACAAAACATATTTATGGTCCTCAGTGTTTCCCCAAAGTCTGTAAGCTTCAAGTAATGGTCCTTCCGTATTGTACACTCATATATTTTTATATAACTAAACCCTCATATCCAATTGAGACACAGTGGTTTCAAGATTCAATAAGTAAGAAAAGTAGGAGAGAAAAAGTGGGCAAAGGACTTTAGGTTCTGCCTCTGAACACTGACTTGAGGGGAGGTAAGAGAAATCTCTAGCGTGGCCTCTGATAAGGGGCAGGACATGACAAGTCCCAGGAAAGAGCAGTTATGTATCAATAAAACCTATGTGGAAGAAAATGCTGATCTGTCTCCTATTCATATTCCAAAAGAATTCTAAAGGCCAAAGAAACCAGCTACTGACGCCCATTCAGAGAGGGAGCAAGACGTGAAAAATTAAGGGCCTGGGCTCAAGAAGACCAGGATGGCCAGGCAGAAGACGCAGAACAGGGTGCACATGCCGACCTCCAAGTCCGTGAACCCCCTGGATGTCATGGTCAGGTTGTCAGGGTTACTGGCTTTGGGTGACTTCCCTCCAGTGGGGAAGCTTGGAAAAGCATCTGCACCTGCGCCCTGGAGGAGCTTCTTCCCCTTGCCTCCCATGGGGGACTGAGGGCTGGTGCTTTTGGTGATCCAGGCCTTGTAGCCAATGGGTATGCCATGTTGGAACCATTCCTGCACTGCTGCTGCACCCCTAGGCACTCCTTCCCCCTCAAAGGACTGCTGAAGTGGTCTGCATTCTCACTCATACCCTCAGGATTGTTACCTCCTTACTGCTCATCAACACTGGGTTCAGATTTAACCTTGACATGTCCTTTACCAAGAGCAAGAACTCTCTTGTTTTCTGTCTTCTGGCAAGGTTCACCAATCATCATCTAATTTCATCAAGGATCCTTGTCTTTCTCCCTCTGCAACCATGACCAACCCTTTGGACTGAAGAAGGTTTGACTGGACAGACACTACCATTTCATCCAATGGGATTGAAACTGAACAATACTTCTGATCATGAATGGCTAATGGTGTAACCCAACCATCAAGGAACACAATGCAAGCATTGAGTATTGCTTCCTAAGGAAGAGAAACCAATGCATGATGTCATAACCGATTCCTTCACATTTCAAATGTGCTTAAATGTAGCTTCCTATAAAATATATTTTAAAGATTCAGACCAAGAAGAAAACAACTGTGTTTCAAAATCTGAAATAGGACCTGCCCTATGTTGAAATGCCATCAATAATGTGCTGTAGCCCGAGTGGTGTACAGAACAAATGAAAAGCTTTAATGAACGCAGTCATGCATATATTAACTGATTGAACGTCCTATAATGGAGTTTGACTTTGATGTTTGTGAAGAGAGTTTGAAAGACCACGTGGTCCATCCGAATCAGTCTCAGGTGCAACTAATCAAGCTATTGCTCAAGATAAAGTCACATCAGGCATTCTTTATTAGGAAAACAGGCTTTGCTTGAAAAAACTCAGAAAAGATGCTTTACGGGCAATTGACAAGCTTGAAAGATACGGTGACCTTGGTATAATTTAAGTAGATTTGCTGCAAGTTGAAAGATGGAGAAGCGGTTTAGAGTTTCCAACAATTAACGTATCCCAGAAGAAATCGTGTGCCTATTAGCCACACTTGTTTAAATAGATGAAATGGAATTTCTAAATACCAAACATCACTTGTTTTAGAACAGTGGAAACATGTGTACTGTTGGTCCCAGCCTCCTATCAGACTGTGTCTAGGACACGTAAGCCTGTTAGCAAGCAGATGGCTTGTGGGCAAAAGGTAAACGTGTAAAAGTGCAAAAGAGGGAAATGTACCTAAGCCTCCAATGCTTTGCTCGGAGACAGGGTGGCTGGATAGGAAGCAGGAAGGAGCTTTGAGTGCCGCCAACCTGGCTGAGGGCCGTACCAAGGTCCTCTGCAGGATGCTGTGACTGAGAGAGGATTGGACTCTGTGGACACCCGGCCTCTGGGAACCTCACCAGCTGTCAGACTTGGAAAATGTCCTAGGTGTCTGCAGTGGAGACACTGGCCCTCTTGCCCACTCTGTGTGCAAGGACAGGGACAGAGCCAGGCCAGCCACCAGCTGCACACTCAGGATGACCATAGTCCTCTCAGCCAGGACGGAGTCGGAGCAAGGCAAGAGGACCTGAGGAGCAAGGGGAGGCTCGTGGCTCTGCCCCGTGGGCCCACGGTAAACTCCTAAGCTGATGGGGCCTTGTCTTCTATACTGTGCTGGTAAGTGAGTCTGTCGTGATTGTGTGTCAGTGCTAGGCTTCTTTTCAAACATTTCATCCTCTCTACATGGTCTCCAACCCACAGCACCAAATGGCTAAATCTCACTTAGGAAATGGCTGGGATTCAGGATTCCACATGAACGATTTGCCCAAAGTTGAGTACCAATTTAGACCAAATTTCTCAGCCTGAGCTCTGATGCCACTTGAGGCTGACTGAGTCCTGTGTTGTTCTAGTGAGGAGCCCTTCTATATATTTTAGGATAATGAGTGTCACCACTGGCCTCCATCCAAGAGATACTAGTAACAACACCCACTCTGTAGCTGGGGCAGCCGGACACGGGTCCAGACACGAGCAATTATCCTGGACCTAATACCTATGGATGTCCAGGTAAATGAGACAGGATAGCAGGGGAAATAAAATAATTTTAACCTGATCTTTTTAAAATTTTATTATTTGTTTGTTTATTTATTTTTTGAGTGTTGAGAATCGGATCCACAGCCTCACCCATGCTAGGGGAGCGTATTGCTGTTGAGTTACACTGCAGCCCGCGGTTAAAGCTCCATTAGCATTTACTTGTAGAAAGAATAGAAAATCTTGTCTCAGCGATCTCTCTCATTTCAAAAGATTTTCTGTGTGCTTCCTTCATTAAAAATTAAATTCTGAATATGGGCAATGAAGACTGGTGATTCCTGAGTAGTGGTTCTTACTAATCTCTCTCGTACACCAACACGCGTATGGACAGAATTACTTTTCACACACTTAGACGCGGCCCATGCCAACAATGGGGCTGAGGTCTGGGGAAGCGTCAGAGTAGATAATTATAGTTGCACGCTGGTGATGCCTGGCCTCCGCCAGCCAGGGTCCTGCTGTCCTGTAACTGGGTGATTTTGGGCTCCTCCAACTTCATGAATTTGGCTACCATGTCAGTGATGTCAAACTGCCAGTTGGGGCCCAGCATGTAGGTCAGCTGGCCTAGGTCCCGTGACTCAGCCACAAACTGGATGAGGATGCGCCCCAGGGCATGCTGGTACTGCAGGGAGCACCTGTGCCCCTTCCTCTCCTTATCCTCTTCGTCCTCTCTCTCCCAGGTCTGCCTGGGCACACACAAAGCACAAAGCCAAGCGCAGTCAGCGTCCCCCATGGCGAGGAGTTTCTCTTGCCCTGGTTTTCAGATGAGACATTAAAGCCCACAGTGCAACAAAATAAGCTGAATCCTGTCGCAGTCGCCATGCAGACATCACATCTCCAGATTCACTTGTCAGGCTGTGCATCCACCACATCGTGGGCAGAGCTTCTTACCTGCTCAGCTGCTGCTTCCTAGTGGAATGAAGACAGAAAGCCACCGTTCCTTCCCTTTAACCTGTCTTCACTCCAGCAGGAGACCAAGGCGTGAGGCTGTCAGTTATGGTGTCTGGAGTATGAGCCATGGCTCCCAAACTTTACCATCCATGAGGGTCCCCTCTGGAGCTATTGAGGGTCCCCGTGCCCAGGTTCAGCCATAGCAACTAAGCTAGAATACTGGGGGCTTAAAGCCAGGAGTTGATATGTTTGAAGGAGCTCCTGGTTGTTCAAATGGACAGAGGAGTCACACAAAACACTGTCTGGAAGGACTGCAGACACAGCTCAGTGATGGAGCACTTGCCTAATGTGTGCAAGGTCCTGGGTGTAATGCCCAGCACCGCAAAAACAAAACAAAACAAACAAAATATTGTTTGGAGAGATGTCTGGTAAGCCAGTCATCGGCTCCTTGGAAAACAGCAGCTACTATTGTCACTGGTTCCTTCTCCTGCATGCTCTCTGAAGGCCCGCTGCCTCCCAAAGAGTGTGGGAATCAGCCCGGGGCTCCAATCCTAGAGACCCGCTGCTCACCGAGCTGGACTCTTTCCTTCCCACTGTTTAAATCTAAGCAGCTGCCAGCCAGGGAGATGAGCAAGTGGCTATTAGCAGAAGCTCTGTCTTTTCAAATAATGCCATCCACTTAAGTGGCTGTTAGACTTTATAGGACATAAACACTTTCCTCTCTAATTTACTTTCTGTTTATACAACAGGATAGGCACTTTATCCCTCACCCCAGCCTTTATTCTGCCTCAAAAATCAGATATTCAGCCACAGGCAGATATCCGTTGGCTCATTAGGCCCCCATGCTGGGGAATTCATTGCCTCAAAAATGCTTGATTTCCTGAGCTGATAACTATTTCTGAAGGCAAAGCAAACCAACAACAAAAATCACTTATTTCTGGTGGTATTTGGGAAAGTTTTCTTCTTTTCTTCGCCTTCTATTTTTCCCTCAGGGTATTTATACCACAGCTCTTTATAGACTGCAGTGGAGCTGGCAAGGGCTATTATAAAAGGAGATTTCTGTTGCTGTAATTTGCTTCATGGCAATGCAAGCAATGGAGAAGCTGCATGCACCCGGCTCTAATCTAAGCCCCCTTGTTTCTGGATCACGCATTTGGAGAAAGGGACCAAGTGAGCACAGTGTCCAAAGCAGCAGCCTGGGGAACCAGCCCAGACCATGCAGGCTTCCCGCACAGTGGCCATCATCTGGCCCTGCCCTGGGGGTTCCATCTCTGTGGTACCCGCAATACCACATCTCCCAATTTGTCAGCAGAAATCCAGCTTTTCATGTGAAATCTCATTTTAAAAAGTGTAATCGCTTAATTTTCTTTTCAATAAAAAATTAGGCCAAACTCAACGCATTTTAAGGACCTTTGTGTTGTCCTTTTGATATACCCTGAGGCACTGGTACAATTCATTATTTTCTAAAATAACTGATACTTTATTCACATCATTTAGTCTCTTCCATTTGCCGTTTACTACCTTGCCAGGGCTGGATTTAGAAGTGAGAATATGATTCAGTCCTCTGATGTAGATGTTTCTGGAAAAGGCTCCTGGCTATGAGAAGAGATGCTGTAATAGCTTTCGCCTTAGCCCCTTGGATGTCACATCACACAGGATTCCTGGAACTGCAACAGCCTGAAGCCAGGGACAGGAAAAATCTATCCATTTCCAGCTTTGGCCACTACTAGGAAAATGATAAAGCGTGGTGCTATTGGAACAAGGTGAGTCTTGGGGACACAGTTGCCTGAGAACTGGCATCCTATGGCCTCTGGCATACTCCGTCCCTCGACAGCATGATTCCAATGACAGGAGGAAGAAACTGAGGTTTGTTAATTCCATTGTTGTTTTTTTTTGTTGTTGTTGTTTGTTTGTTTTCCTTTCCAGTGTGTAAAACCATCTGGCTCAAATGTGTGCCTCACTGACATCATGTCCCAGTTGTTATTACCCTTCCTGGCTCTCCACAAACACTCATGTAAGCAGGGTGTGTGTCTTATCACAGCCAAGCAGGCAAAGCCATCCAGAGGCCCTCTCAGAGCTCCGTGTTCCTGCAGAAGGCATCTGGGCTCTAGCAAGCAACATGCTGAGATTGATTGGTGATGTCTGCCTGGGCCAGGTGCTTGGGAGCTATGGCAAGTATTTCTTACCTCTATCAATCTGGGCTCTAAATTCAAGTCCAAAATCCTTAGCAGGTCTGGACAGTTTTTCTGCATTCCACTTTTCAACCATATATAAACATCCCCCATGTTTAGGAATCACAGACTTGGGGAATTCGTTTCTGAAAACCTCTGCATGCTCAGTTGTAATGGCTCTGTTGAAGTCCTCTGTGGATGATCCATGAATTTCATCTGCTAAAGGCCTCCACTTACCAGGTACCATAACTACACAGACGCTCCCTAAAAACAGAACTGCCTACTCACCCGATCTTATTACTATAACTTACTGCATAATCCAGGACAGGATTATCTGTCCTAAATGGCAGCAGTTAACTCTGAATACACAGCAGGCTTATTTTAAGCACTGTAGGCAGCAGATGCCTGCTTTGTTTTTTATACACTGAATTGGACATCTGACTAGACCCTCGCTCCTGGTAGAAAATGCAAAATCATAGCAATCATTCTTAATATGTAGACACCCATTCCTACCAGATAAGCTTGTCAGCATAGACCACAAACCTTACCCATGAGTGTCTTATGTACACAGGAAGGTGGTCTATCCATCACTCAAGGGTTCAGAGTCGTCTCCAGAGAACACAGAAGTAGAGATTTCTCTGGAAACTGGATTTAAGACTTTTTCTTGGCTGTCTGAGCATGAAGACTATGTGTGCCAATCTGCTTGGTTGAATCTAGGGCCTCCACATGCCAGGCAAGTGCTCTGCCATAGAGCTGCACCCCCCAGACCCTTAAAAAAATCTTTTATCTTGAAACCAGGTCTAAATTGCACAGACTGCCTCTGGCCTTGAACTTGTGATCCTCAGACCTCAGCCTTCTGAGTTGCTGGGATTGCAGGCATGTGCCACAGTGCCTGGTTTAGATATGTAGTCTTGGTGGGATAATACCACAAGGTTAATCTGACTCTAGACACTCCAGTTATATAATGCAAACACTTTGACTTTATTCTTTATTAAGTATGAGTTGAATGTTTCATAATTTGAGTCTGTCAGCTTTCTAACAAATACAAGATCCACGTTAAGTACGGGGCATATATTGTGGGAGAGCTGTTTCTGAGGAGGTCTGTAAGAGATGGTGGGACATGACAGAGACAGGTGCTCCCTCAGAGCACCCTACAATTAGAACTACAGGCTACAGGGGCAAGGTGGCTAAGATTCTCCAAACAAGGTGAGTTAGGCTAAGCCTCACAGTGTTCCAACAGTGAGCTATTCCAACCGAAGTCTAGCTGGCGGCAGACGGCCCCAAGCCCCTTGCAAACACCAGAGCCCGTGACTCAGTGCAGAACAATAAGCTCTCTCCTTGCCTGCCTTTAGTGTACCATACTCCCACTCATAATATCTATGTCATCTATTATTCTTTGAACCTTAGGGAACCCCTGTTGTTGTTGTTGTTGTTATTGTTGTTGTTGTTGTCATCATTGTTAGGTGCCATCAAGTGACTTTATGTACAACAGAAACACTCCGCACGCTTTGCCATGCCCGGTTCTATGTCAGTGCTTCTCTGCTATTCATAGGGTGTTCGATGGCTGATTGTTTCTGGAGTGGGCTGCCTAGTCCTTCTCCCAAGCCTATGGCATCCAGTATTCCCAGGTGGTCTACCATCTAAGGACTAACCAAGCCTGACTCTGCTTAGCTTCCGAGATCAGAGATCAAATGCCAGGGTCTAGAAACTGTAGAAACTTTTAAATGTTCTAAACATTTCATGCATCTAAAGCCAAACTATTCTATTCATAGGGTTTTTGATGGCTGACTATTTTGGGATTGTGTTGGGAGGGTGCTGCCACATCCTTTTCTCACTTTTGTGATGCTGGGGATCGAACTTCAGAGAGTGCAGAGCAGCACTCTGGGGAAACCCTATGTATTCTGAAATAAAATGGGATATGGTACAACTAGTTAAGAGTAATTATGGTTTAAGTATCACTTTAAACATCAGTTCGTTCCTTAGTAAGGTAAATTTGGGACCAGGAGCAATGCTTAAAATGTGTTTACACAGGCCCATGGATCAGTGTCTTTCATCATTAAATCCATGCAAATGCTCCTCGAATTAGGATGGGATTTTGTCCCAACAAACCTATAGTAAGTTGAAAACATCTTAAGTCAAAAATGCATTTCATATTCCTAACCTACCTGAATGCCACCTGAATATACTAATATACCTAACCTACTGAATACCACAGGTTAAGAACAGTGCACTGTGGAGTATTGGTTGTTTACCTCCATGATTCTGTGGCTCCCTGGATGCCTAATGTGGCTGCCCAGCCTTGAGAAAGAGTGTGGATCCTCCCAACACCTCCCTAGCCTAGGGAAAGATCAAATTCAAAGTCCCAAGTGTGGTTTCTACTGAATGCATATCTGGTTCACACTGCCGTGCAGTCAAACCCCAGTAAGACAAGAACAATCTGTAAAAGGGCAACTTCTTTGTGATCGAACACACAAGATGTCTACACAAGGAGACTCAGGCCTCTGTTTAAATTCGTTGATCCTGAAACCCTTTGTGCTACTGAAAACATTTTGTTTGTTGTGGTTAGGAGCTGTCAAGTCACATCCAAATCATAGGGACCCCAAGGACAATAGAATGAAACACTACCTGACACTGTGCCACGCACATGATCTTTTTATGTTTGAGCCCATTGATGCAGCCATTGGTTTCTTCTAATTTTGAGTTGTGCCCCATTAGCAAAAGGGGATCCCAGGGGCTTTACTCCATTCCTATCATTAAGGTTAACTATACTTTGAGGGCGACTGGGATTTAGCTCAGTTGGTAGAGTACTGCTCTGCAGTCTCTGAGGTTTCTGGTTTGATTCCCAGCACCATAAACATGGGAGGACGTGGCAATCCACTCCTGAGGCAATCCCAAAACAGCCATTGAAAATCCTATGAGGGTAGCTATGAGTTGGACACAACTGGATGGCACCAAACAACAATAGTACTTTGAGGAGGCAACTCTTCCCAGTCATTTTTTGAATGCCTTCCAGCCTAGGGGGCTCATTTTTCAGCACTGTATTTGACAGTGCTTCTCTGTTATTCATAGGGATTTCAATGGCTAATTGTTTCAAGAGTGGGCTGCCTGGTCCTTCTCCCTAGGTTGTCTTTGTCTGGAAGCTCAGCTGGAACCTGTCCAACATGGGTGGCCCTCTTGGTATCTGAGATGCCAATGGCATAGCTTTGAATATCACAGCAACACACAAGCCCCTACAGTAGGACAAGCTGAAAGTCAGTTTGCTTAATGAAGGAATGAGGAAATTTATCACAGGGGTTTCAGGTTTTATACATTATTTCCCAAAACATACCTCTGTCAATAAAATCCCAAGGGTCTTTTCTCTCCTGGTAGAGACGAATATTCCTGGACCCTCCTTTCTCCCTGACTCCCATAGTGCAGCTCCATTTGGTTGCCATTTCTGAGGTCCTGTTCACTGGTTGCTAGGGGAGATTTTTCCCACAGGCCTGACCATTTGTCATCCCCAGTTCCCTTGGTCAGTGTTGGTAGTGTGAGAATGGAGAGCTGTGTGCCAGGAGCGCCAATCAAAATCCCATCCAGGGCACAGGGCACTAGTGAGAATGCTGTCTGTTCACCCTGGTTTGTGGACTGTGGGGCCCAGCCTGCTGCTCCCGATGGCCATGGTCACTGCCACATGGAAGGGGAAGAACTGTACTGAAGAGGCTCGTGGTCAAAGTCAAGCAGAGCAGGCAGCGGACATGGCATAGTGTGGAGACAAAGGCACTTTTAACCTCGTTTGTGCCCCTGGGTCCAGTCTCGCCTGAAACAGGCACTTCCCACACTACAAATTTTGACTGAATTCCTCTTCAGTAGAGCGTAAGTGTCCCTCCCTTTTCCCGCTTCTCTCCCGTTCTGACACAGTCATCTTCATCTGGTGCCTGATTCATAATCATGCGGATCTGCATCTGTGCCCTGGCATCTGTGCAGAACTTTTCCATAGCTCACCTGCCATCCTAAGGGGGCAACTGCTCCATAGCTAATCACCCTTTCTTACCCTCACTCCCACTCCCTCCCTATGACCTTCAAGCTATGATTGCTGTGTTGTTCTTTGTTTCATTTACATTCAAGTTCAAATTTTACCCCTCTTCAGGAAAACTTTACTACTATTTATTTTATCTATTCTTTTGTTGCTGGCATTAGCTATTGCAATATAAATTTCCTCTATGCTGCCTATATTTTATTTCCCTCATTTATTTTTCTCATTGTCCTAATATTGAGATAATCTCATCTTTGATTTGCCACAGCCTCTCTTCTTTAGGATAAGCACTCCAGCAACTATCACTCTTTAGCAGGAGACTATCAAGGCGTTTAATTTCTTTGTCCCATTTTCTTCTCTGAAAATTCAGCCCGCCCTCTTTACTCAGTACCCCTGCTCCTCTCATCTCCTTGCCTGACACTCACCACATAGCCTGTGCTTCAGAAATGTCAATATCTTCCATTTCTCCACATGTGTCAGGCATTGATAAATAGCCATGAGTTTGCCATTGTGAGAAGAACCTATCATCCAGGATCTTCTTAATCAGAAGCCCTCATCCTCCTTCTCTCCTCTATAACTCCCATGAGACCCTTCTCCACTGTTCAAGTCACCAAAATAGTTTACCATGACCTCTACTGACCTGACATGACCACTTGTCCCATTTTCATGCTTGCATTTAATAAACTGCACAGTAAGCCTTTCAGAGGCAGAACAAAAGTAGGTTGTTCATCTTTCTATCCTCAGCACTCAGTACAGTGAAGGGCACAATCTATGACTGACTGATGATTGAGGAAATGAATGAAAGGATGAATGAGCAACTCACTTTTCTTTCTCCTTTATTGAGAAACCTCTATCCCAGAAGAGCCCCCAGTGACCTCCCAACACTAGCAGCAGCAGAGTGATTTGCCATAGCTGGCCCAACCACTTCCTCAGGAGTTTCTGATCTGCACTTGGCAGGAAGATTTTCTTCCTTCCTAGTCATAGTTTTTCATGATGAAGTGCTCAGGGATCCATTGTGGATGAGCTGGTTTGGAAGAATAAAACTCACACATGGAAACCAGAAATAAAAACAGAGCATCCAGTCTGTTTTACGGGCTGGGATTTAACTCCGTTGGTAGAGCGCTGTGCTGCAGTCTCTGAGGTCCCAAGTTCAATTCCCAGCACCGCAAAAATGGGAGAAGGACCTGACAATCCACTCCCAAGGCAATCCCAAAACAGTCAGCCATTGAAAACCCTATGAGAGTTGCTATGAGTCAGATACCGACTCCACGGCACCTAACAACAAGTCTGTTTTACTTCTGTGCCCATCATCCCTAAGGCCCAACCTTCTTGTGAGACCCAGTGCATGCCCCTCTCCACCTTGCACTGGCTTCTGGTGGGCAGAGGCCAAAGATGCTGACATCCTCCCTGTTGCACTGAGACAGCCCACTGCATACACACAGAATTGCCAGCCCGCAAATGTCAGGTTGAGAAGCCTTGGATTCATTCATTCATCCTTTATAACAAGGATCCTAACCAGAACATTCACACGAGAGGCTGCACCCTGAAGTTGAAGGCTGAGGCCCACTCTGCAAAGTGCATTCACCAGGTGAAGTCCACAAGCCAACTCCACCAAGCAAAGGGGAAACTTCCACCTTTGGAGAGCTGATTTTCATTCACACATTTTCTTCACTGGAAGGGATGGGTGTGAAAGCCACTTTCTTCTCTTCTTAGCTTTACCTTCTTTCTGTCAGTGTTACAGACATACCTTTGAGATTAAACCAAGCCACAAGGAAGGCGATGAGCAACTCCTCCCCTTTTAGATTGCAACAATTCTGTGGCTGTTGTGCAGTTTATGTAGGCATAACCATGTGTGATGTGGGCCTGTTGTTTTCAGTTGAAAGCTTCACTCCATCCTGGAGAGCAGATATTTGCTTTTCTGCAAGCACTGCCTCTGTGCTAACAGACCTTGGCCCCTGAATTCTTTGTAATTGATGCAGGGCACTGATTTTCCAAGGATCTCGAGTCAGTGGAGAACATGAGTAGCTTCCTATGGGGTCACGCCCAACCTCAAGGGATGCTGTGTTGCAGGGAAAGCCATTCTGTTTTGATGCTTGTCTTTGATTAATTTTATTGGAATGGGTGTTCTGTTCATTTGCCATGCACGCTCTCCTCAGTACAGCAGTGAAGAGATGCAGCCCTAAGTTCCAGGTAGAGGTGTTGGCAATCATACCCCTCCCCAGGGGTCAATATGGCTTCTAGATTCTGATCGGCCTTAGAGTCCTCCACCTAGTCCTGCACTCCCTGGGAAATCACTGTGCCTCTGTGTTTCCTGCACCTCATAAATATGCCACCTAAGTAACAAAATCCCTGAGACGCATTACATGGTTCCTTAATTTAAAGAATACATCATGGTTGGGAGGACCCAGCAACCCACTCCCGAAACAATCAGCCATTGAAAGCCCTATGAAGAGAAGAGAAGCACTGACATAGAGCCTGGCATGGCACAGTGTCAGGGAGTGTTTTGTCTGTTTTATATAGACTCCTATGAGTTGCACCTGACTGGATGACACCTAACAACAACAACAACATCATGGTTGTTGTTGTTGTTGTTACGTGCTGTCGAGTTGGTATCCAACTCATAGCAACCCTCATAGGGTTTTCAATGGCTGACTGTTTCGGGATTGCCTTGGGAGTGGATTGCCAGGTCCTTCTCCCAACATCATTGTAGTCACTCATAATCAACAAAACACCGACTCTTGGAATTGAGTGAATCAGGTCCAGTTTTCTTCCTTCCTTCCTTCCTTCCTTCTTTCCTTCTTTCTTTCCTTCCTTTCTTCCTTCCTTTACTCTCTTTTTTCTTTTAATACTTAGGAGGTTGAACCCAGAGCCTTGTACATGCTAGGCAAATGGTCCACCATTGACCTGCATCACTGGGCCTTCTTAATTTTTTATTCAGAGACAGGGTTTTGCTAAGTTATGCAGGCTGCCTCTGGCCACAAATTCAAAATTCCCAGGCCTCAGCTTCCAGAGTTGCCAGGATTACAGGCATGTACCATGGTGCCTGGCCTTTGCCCATTTTTCTTGTCTAATTCCTGAGTGGTCCTGGGCATGTCTCTTGCTGGGAGATGGAGGTAATGTCACTGACCTCCTAAAGGGCTGCTATGCCTGTCATTTGAAATGACCAAAGTAAGGGGCTTCTGGGGCAGCTGGACACCGGAGGCCCTTTTCGTAAGTTGAGTTCTTCATCCCTTCGTGCCCAAATGCTGTGGAGAAAGGGTGACATGATGCAGCTTGGTAAACCAGAAATACTTTGTACACTAGTGAAGCCTCCGCTTAATCGAAGAGATGTTTTGCAATTATTCTGGAGCTGAGCATGGGAACTGAATTGCCCCATCAAAGCCAATTCCAGCACTTTTGGTGAAACCCTTAAAAAAGAGGAATTCTCTTAAACTCAGGTGTGCTGGGCCTGGGGTTGCCTGGGTCCAAGCAATGGAGGCTTTCTGATGGTGATTCTAACCAAGAGGATGAAGAGCCCACTAGAAATAGTCCAAGGCTGTGTTTGTGAACCTAGATCCAGCTGGGTCTTGGTCTGCATCATTTAGTGATAGGAACCACCATTCCACGGGTTCCCTTAATCCCACTTGAGATGCATTTCTGTCCCATGAAACTGAAGAAATCCTAGTTAGTAGTCACAACAACTTCTGCAGGAACCTGTAGGAAGGAATAGAAAGCTACTTAGCTATGCACACAGCAGAGGTTTAAACTGCGAGCTAAGCAAAGAACAGACATGAAGGTCATCTTTTCTCTTATGGAGAACAAAATAAAAATATCTCCCAAAGAAACAAGACAATGAGGAGAATGTTGAAAAGGGAGTGAGACCTGAGACACACTCCTGGGCCCAGAATGATGTGAGATCTGGTCCTCCTGGGAGAGGGGCTTCAGATGCCTGGAGACTGATGTGAAGCTGGGGCAAGGGTGGAGGCAAAGAAGCTCCCAGCAATGACACAGGAGGAGGAAGGAAGCCAGCAGGCCAAGTGGCTGAGGTAAAGGATTTGGTAGAGAATGCTCATTCTTAGTGGGGGAAGCCAAAACTGAAGTGAAAAATAAAACCATCTCATCAATATTGAAATCATCATATGCGTGCAGGGAAGGAAAAGTGAAGAATGAAGTACTTACTCCCTGCAAGGCAGCCAAAAGGAAATACATGTTGCATCTTCAATTAAAAAGGAAAAATCAATGTCTAAATTACCCATATAAAGAGAGATAAAATTAGTCAACAGCTTCCAAACTGCCCAGGAATTTGTACTTACACACTTGGCTCCTGGTCACAGGCAACAGAAAAGGAGTCCAGCCTTGCCATTTATAGGGAACTTTGCCAACAATTGCTGAGGAGAGAGCTCTGCATATCTCTGGATTCTCTGTATACCTTCCTCCAAATCTACTTGACATTACTGCGTTGCTCCCTCTGGAGCATTATCCTGAGCTTTAGTGATCAGGTAACCTTATAAGAAAGGTCAGTGGACGGAGGGTACTATGGACCTATTTCTTCTTGTTATACACTTTTCCTATGCCACAGGGAGAGTGGGGTTCCTCAGAAATGTTTTTAGTCTTACCACTTTCTAGACTCAAAACTTACTGCAAAGGATAGTGGAGGATATCGTGGTGTTGACAGAAGAATAGAGAATGGACCAGTGGAGTAGAAAGAAGAGATCAGCGATGCACCCTCACCTTTATGGTCAACTGGTTTTCCACTGCTAGTACAAATTTCATCACCTGCACAGAGGTTCCTGTGGATGTGGGTCTGAGGTACATCCTGTAACCCCCATAGAACCTGGCAGAAAAGCAGATGCAGAGTGGTTGGCATCTCGACATTTTCACCCAACCCAGCTGCAAAATTCCCGCAGGAGTTTGCCTGCTCAGTGCCTGGCATGGACGTGTGGCAGGGACCGTAATGGGACAGTAGCACTCATGGGCTCCACATCCTCCCAGAGCTACAAAGTCAGTAGCCACCTGAATTCAGCTGGGACCTGCGTCTCCCTGCTGCTGCCAGGTTCCTGGTGAAACCTCCCACATTTCCCTCTGAAGACTGAAGCCTCCCAGCCCTGCAGACACTCAGTGCACAGGCTGCGTCAGCCCCACCACGCCCATTGCTTCCATCCTATGTTCTTGCTGGTATAGTGCCATCCACTGGACGCGAAACTGGAAAGATATGGAAGATGGGGCTGCATGCAGGGGACCCAGAAGAAGAATCCACCTTGAGAAAGCGGAAGAGATGGAGAGCAGCCAAGTCAATGCCACCCCTGCCATTCAGGTCCCCGGCCCATGCATTTCCTTTGGGGGAGAGAGGGCTTCTGCTACCTGCAACCACTCTCGACTTTTAGGACAGTGTGGCAGAATTGCCAGGACCCACTGCCGACCACATGGGTGCAGGTCCCCCATGCCAGACTCTCCATGAGGTCTTTTCCTCTGTCAGAAGGCTCAGGTGTGGCCTTCAGCAGGACTTCCCTCCAAAGACACTCCACCTGCCATGTTATCCCCACACTGCACTCAACCCTTTAAAGAAGCCTCCGTATGGCTGCTCTTTCCGCCTTGCTCCCTGTTAACCCAGCAATGCAGCTACTGTATCAAAACTGCTGATTTTCTCCAAAAGTGACATCCGATTAATCAGTGACCAGCTCTCAGCACACTGCTAGGTAAGCAGTACGCAACTTTATCTTCCCTCTGACAGCACATTTATCAGAAGCTGCCCCGCCTTACTGTACCCCTGCAGACCAAGTTTGGAAACAAGATGCTTCCATGGGGCTTCGATGCCTTTAAAATGTTAATGCTCCTTCATGAGCCCTTTAGTACCTCATTAGTGCCTGGTCCAGTTGGTGCTGGAAGCCTGAGAACTTAATTACTGCCGAGATAAGTTGGCCATCAGAATCTTCCAGAACAGCAACAATGTTTTATTTATTTCTCTCCAAGAGTCAGAAAATTCAGCCCCATGCTGATGATGCTTGATTGGCTTCAGATGTTCTGGAAACTGATTCCCTGGCAAAACAACGCAGTTACTAATCACATAAAAGCTCAACTCTATGCTATAGTCAGAAAGATAGGCTCTCAAAGGATAATCACACCCTGGAGATCAGAGAGCTCAAAGACACTTAGTAAAAAGTAGAAAACATGTTTTATAGTTGATATGGATGAAAACAGACGTGTTTTGGGAATTCCAAAAGCTCGTTCCAATTAACTGATCCCTGGCTCTTCCAGCTACTGGTTGCCTGTCCACAGGGCGCTGGGGAAGATGTGTGCTTTTGTCGACCTTGACTTGAAGGAGCCTGTACCTCCACAAAAGCCACTGTGCAGCTTGGAGTTGGGGCGTAAATTTTATTGGAGATGAGCAAACAATGACAATTATGCTGCAGCTGATTGATAGGATCCTTTCCATTCACATAGGCTCTGCACTTGAAATAGATGTTAATCCGCAGACCCTCAACTCTGACAGCAGCGATTTCTTGTGTCTGATCATTGCCTCCAGGTCTGGTCAGTCCTGGGGTATTTTTGGTAAATTCCCATTGAATGGGAGACAACTAAGAATGGTTGCACAGAGGAACAGAATAGCATAGGTCGAGACTGATCCCTCTCAAAGAAGGATCCTGCTTGGCATGGGACTGGGGTTGGAATATGACTTGGTTTCCTGCCAGGTTCTCTAGGAGATGGAATGGCCAAGACAGTACTGGGGTCAAACTGTTGGTCTGGGTTTAGGAGGTCATAAGCTCATCTCTGTTTCTGCCTCCTTGCTCTCTGTAGTTAGCAGCAGCAGCAAATGGCCAGTGTTGTCAAAGGCAAAGATGGACAACAAATCACCAATATTTTCAGTTCCTCAGCAGACGAGCCCACAGGATGTTGTAACCCAATGCAATGGGTCCGAATCCTGGTGAGCACAAAGCCAAAGTAAGCACAGCCAAGACACACAAGAGTGGAGAAAGATGGATTACCTGTAGCAGGTAAGGAGAGAACAGGAGATGTTTCCAAAGCAGTGCCCTCTAGGAACAAAGGAAGCCTGTGGGTTTTATTCAGGGAGCTGATGCTTATTTGTGTGGGGGTGGGGCCACGCCTGAGCATGCTCAGTTAAGGAGTGCATTCCTAAGCATGCAGTGTAAGATCAGAGTTTATGGAGGAAAGATACTGGACGCATTTTGGGGCATGCTTAGCTCAAAGTCACGGAGCGCATGTGTAAAATGTTAAGGTGGTGGACAGGAATGTCCCTGGCTCAGCTCATATCATAAAGTTTTCGCTGAAAGGAAGGGACATTTTGAAGGAGCATTCATATAGGCGTTTGCTCCTCAAGATGCTTGTCTCACTCAGGTGCTAACAGTTTGTATGGGATGTTCTCAGTCCTTGACTATTTAAGAGCTTCAGGTTTATCCCATCAAAAACTGCTCTCCAAGTGCATAGATTTGTGAAGGTTTTAAAGTTGTTCGTGTTTTCGCCTCCAACAAAAAATGTCTTTCTAAGCTCAGGAAGCCAATCACTCCCAAGAGGTGATTCTAAGGTTTTATGACGTTTATTAAGTGCCTTTTAAATAAATCCCATGTTTTAATGAAAACTTCTGGTGGTTTTTTTGGGAAGTGGTATTCAGAAGCTTTAAGTTTGGTTTAAATTAGTTGATTTTTTTTAATCTTTATTTTTTGTGGTGCAGAGATTGAATCCAGATCCTAAGCTTGGTGAATATGTGCTGTGTCATGGAGCAACCTCAGGTCCCCAATTTGTTGATTTTGTTGTTGTTCTCTTGCAACTAAACAGGAATATGTTATACACCGAAGCACCAAAAAACCCCTCACTGGAAGAGTGTTTCCTGCTCTGTGCCAGCCAGCACAGGTGCTGTGGTTGAATTAACACTTGGTCTCTGCTCTCATGGTGCTGTGATCATAAGGATGGATAAACATTCAAAGCATTTACGCAATCAAATGCATAAAACAATTACATATCATGGTAAGTATTATAAAGGACTTAAATCACACCACTCGGCTTTTCATAAACCCTTAGTTGTGCATCAGGTCTTGAGCACAGTAGTTCATGTAGCTTGCTTCTTGATGCTACATGATCACGTTGACAGATGAAGCACGCTAACCTCTCACGGTAACACAGCGCAGAGCACAGTATCTAGTATTGGGTAAGAACGGCAGCAAATACTCAATGCCTTTACCATTATCTTCTCAGCCCTTACAACATCCCTATGAGGTGGTAGGTACTTTAATATCCATTTTAATTAATTAATTAATTAATTAATTTTTGTCTTGTTTGTTTTGTTTTGCAGTTCTGGGTGTAAAACCCAGGACCTCATACATGCTAGCCTAGTGCACTACCTCTGGGCTGTGCCCCTTGTCCCTTTTTTTGTTTTGAGACAAGTTCTTATGAAATTGCACAGGCTGCCTCTGGCCTCGAACTCACAACCCTCCTGCCTCAGCATCCCAATGGCTGGGATTACAGGGATGCTCCCTGGTGCCCAGCTTTGACCTTGACTCTTGAGTCTCTCTCTCTCCCTCTTTCTCTGTGTTCATCTTTATCTGTCTTTCCATCTACCTGTGCTGCTGGCTTTCATCTCTGTCTGCTTAGCTCTCTGCCTCTCTTTTGGACTCCTTTTGAAATTAGCCTCATTTTCTCCTCCCTCCTCTTCCCTTCCTTTCCCTCCCTCTCCCCAATTATTCCTGTCCCTCTGTCCCTCTCCCTGGCTTGTTCTCTGTTTCTGCTTTGTTCTGTCTTTGTCTCTATTTATGCTTACATTTTCTTCCTGTCTTTCTCTCTGTCTGACTTTCTGCCTCTGACTCTGTTTAGGCATTCAGGTCCTCGGTCTTTCTCTCTCTGTCTTTTCCTTCCTCTTTCTCCATCTCCTTGCCCAATACCCAGAAACCAGAGCTACGCAAGGCATAGAAGATCACCCAGATATTTACCCACATCTCCCCTAACCAGTTGGACCTACCCAGAGCCATTGCCCAGTGTCTACTCAGGAGAGGTCCTTCATTCACCAATAAATTCATGATGCTGGATGCTCCTCTGCTGCAGTGTCCCTCCAAATAGCACCATCTAATCCAGTTTACAAGTTAATTAAATAACTGATATCTGCATGTTAGCTTTGTGGCAACTTGGCATTACATTACATTTTAATTTGGCCTAAACAGGATAAGCAGATTCCTTCAATCAACAAAGAAGTCTGTATTAACAGGTTGTAGACATAATCAGGCAGAGCCCAGCTGAGGTGCTAATAGATTCGGGTAACAAGAAGGAGTTGGAGATGAGTCTTCCGCACTGATTTCCCAGCGCTGGCCCCGAGTGCATGAAGAAGCAGGACCCTCCCCTACCTCATGGTGGAGACACAACCCACCCTCACTGAAGCTGGACTGTCCTCTCCCTCTGCCTCCCCCTCTCTCTTCCCCACCTCTGCGTTCTCTGTGTCTACCTTCGGCTCGCTCCTGGCCTCTGATGCTCAGCCACCATGGCTACTGCCTTCTGTCGGGGACTCTTGGATGTCACGGTTTCTGACTGCTGCTGCAGCATATCACCACCATCTGGGCAACTCCAAACACTACCAGTCTATGTTCTCACAGTTCTAGAGGCCAAGTACCCAGGATCAGTTTGCCAGGACTTGAACTGAGGTGCCAGCCAGGCTCTGCTCCTTCCAGAAGCTGCAGATGGCTCCTCCCCACATCTCTGGAGATGCCTGGTGCCCCTCACCTCAGCTGCTCCCCTCCATCTCTGCCTCTGTGGTCTCTTCTGTCTGGGTCAAACTCTCCTCCGGGCTATTTGTTTAGGGCTTGCAGGGACCATCTGTGACAACCAGCCCATCTCACAATCCTTAGCTTCACTCTATCTGCAAAGCCTGTCCCAGCTGCCACATTCCCAGGCTCTGGACTGGGGGTGGGAATCAGCGCTCAGCTCCGCAGACTCTCTGTGTCCATCTGTCCCTTCTCCCTCTCCTGCTGAAGTGGAGGAGCTGTGTGAAGAGTGCCCATCATTCCCCTTCCACCCATGCAAATGACTGAACTGTGTGCACCCCAAAAGCTACCTGGGGAGCCTTCGCCCTCAACATGCTGACCTTTGGATGCTGGCCTTAGGGAGGTAACGAGGTGTAGCTAGGCCAGAGGGTAGGCCCCTTGCCCTGGGATTGGTGTCTGAACAATAGGAGGAGTCACCTGTGCAACAACTCCTCCATGATCTGTGGGGACACAGTGAGACGGCTGTCATCAGCAAATCCGGAACAGCCTCCCTAGTGGCATCCCACCCTCCAGCACAGAGCTGAGATCATCAACGCCTGCTGCTGAAGCCCCTGGGTCCCTGGCACTTTGCCGCTGCAGCTGGAGTTGACTTGCCAGCTTGGAAGCAGAAATGGACTGGTTCTTCCAGCAGCCAAGCCACTGAGGGCCTCCCTACAGAGCTGCCCCCAAGGGGCCAGAGGAGAAGCCACTAACCAGGCCTTCCCCCCACGGCTGCCTTCGTTCAGCAGGATGAAGGAAATAATGAAGCTTGGAGGGCTCTGGTCACCTTTCCCCAACACCTGCAAAATGACAGTGGCCCTGGCCAGTGGTCTACAGCACAGGAGAGCTGACACTTTCATGAGACAATTGCCATCAGGCTGTTCCAGCCCCCAGGCTCCATGAAGCTCTGGACTCTCAGGTCACATCCTCCACAGACAGCACAACCACTGTCCTAGCTGTGAGGCTAAGGGCATGCACCCAAGGGTGTACAACCTAGTTTTATCCCTGGCTGACAAAGAATGTGTCCAAGTGAGGACGCATTAATACCTCAGGATTATGTGACAATGTAGACGTTTGGCCCAGGTGAGTCCAGTGGAAAAGGCATTGATGTGGGGTTTTGTAATGGAAGGATGTTTCCCACACACCTGGAAAACCTCCCAGCCCTTTCTCTGCCCCCAATATTGGCTGGCACTCCCTTGACATAAGAATTGTACTGTGAGCAGGGCTGGGTTTTTATTGAATTTTTATCCAAGAGCTATCTTCTTCCAAATGACTTTCTTCATTTTCTTCAGGGAATGACGTGTGCCATGATAGCATGTTATCCTCAGAGGCCACAAAAATAGAGCTTAAAGGGTGAGGCAGGGGACTGCAGAGACAGCTAATGCTTGCCACTGAAAATCACTGTAAGCTATAGCAAGCCCTCTTGTTTTTCTCCGGCAGATGTTTCCAGCCATCGTATGGTTTTAGAAATTGGAACTGAAGGTATCAAAGAAAAAGGAGGGAAAATAAACTGATGGTATCCTGAGAATCATGCCCTGAGGCCGGCCTGGGAACCAGCTGCCAGAGGAGTGAAGGGCCTCTGAGCTGGTTTTTATTCTGGAGACTTTCTTGTTATGACAGAATCCTGAATATAATAAACTAAAAGCTTATGGACGACCATCACGAGCGCTCAGCCTTCAGGAACATTTCTGCTACTAATGGAACTTTATATGCTGTGTAAAACACGTGGAGTTAGTTGTCATTTTTGGCTTATTTTAATGAAGATTCTTGGAATTTTTGATGCTCAAAGATTCATTTTTGGTTAGATGAAATTTCAGCTTCATTTATCTGATGATATGAGTAGGCAAGGGACTGAGGTTTAGCTCAGTGGGGAGAGTGCTGCTCTGCTTTCTCTGAGGCCCTGGGTCAGTCCCCAACACTGTAAAAACAGGAGAAAGATCTGGTGGCCCACTCCTGAAATAATCAGCCATAAAAACACGCAACTATTGAAAACCCTGTGAATAGCAGAGAAGCATTGACATAGTGTCAGGCATGGCAGTGTCTTGGAGTGTTTCTTCTGTTGTACATAGGGTCTCTGTGAATCGGACCCTTCTTGACAGCACCTAAGAACAACAACAACAACAACAACGATAACAAAATAATGTGCAGTAAACAATTGGTGCTCAAGAAAAAAATACTTGCTGGTTTTATTTACTCCCAGCACATTTTCTTCCTGGCAGGCCCATCTATCTTCTAAAACCCCATTCCAATGTCCCCTTTAACTTTAAGGCCTTCCCAGATGAAATATTTTCCTGCTGGAAGAATTAGTTCTTTCTTTAAATATGTAACCATATGCCTTAAGCAACGGTCTTGCTGTGTGGAACATACTCAGCTTACAGATCTCTCAGCTCTTCTGTGAGATGCTGGAGGGAAGGGGTGTGTTGATTAGATTTTGTTAATCCCTAGAACTGAGCAGAAGGCCTGAACTTGGCAAGGAGCTTGAATAAATTAATAAATACAAAGATCAAAGAGAACCCAGGGCGTCTTGTGTGCTCACCAGAAAGCAGGTAAGACAGGGACCTGGAAGACGGCAAGGGTAGAGTGTCTGAATGTACCCCACCCCCGCCCCGGACTCTTCGCCCTGAGCCTCCTGTAATCCTCTCACCCTCCCCTGCATCCAGCTGAGAAGGAAACTAATCCCAGGAGACTTCCCCAGGTTAAGACGCGTTTCTGAAAATATCTATGCATAAAGAAAATTAGGTTGTTCGTCGTCATGGGCAAATCTAATGGAAAGGTTTGCTTTTGTCTCCCAAGGCACATGGAGCAGCTATGTTTCAGCAACAACAGAAAAAAGGTGGTGGCCTCTGAATTCGACAAAGACCCCATTTCCTCTTCTGTTGGTCTGTGCTGACCCACACTCCTGCCAACAAGGCTCTTCCTCTGTGATGATTAAGCAATGCAAATTAAAGAACAGAGTGTGACTTATTTTGCTATTTGATAATTGCTCATCGTCTGGTTTTTTTTTTTTTCCTCCCAGTGAAAGAGTAAGAAGAAATGTCCCAGGAGCCAGCTTCCTAGAGAAAAGAGAAGACTCTCTCCGTTATGATAATCTACATGGTTCTGAGGAGCTGCACGAGGTGTCACACTTCAGGGCACCAAAGATTATGGAGCAACCTGCGGCAGGCATATAGCTTCTGACTTCCAGCATCACATCACAGTCAACTTCATCACGCCTCCCCTGCATCTTAGCAGAAGCAGGCTTCCTTCTGAGGCCACACAAGGCAGGATGAAGGCTGATCAGTGGCCTGGCCTTTGTCTTGCTAGAAACACACACACACTCTCTCTCTCTGTCTGTCTCTCTGTCTGTCTGTCTGTCTGTCTGTCTCTGTCTCTCTCTCTCTCTCTCTCTCTCTCTCTCTCTCTCTCTCACACACACACACACACATACACACACACCATGGTCTTCACCTTCATTGAGAGACAAAGCCTAATCTCTCTTCTCCCCTAAAAGTGTTGGGGATTTTTTACAATGTACCCCATAATCAGGGTCCCTCATACTAGCATGAGGGACTGACCTTTATGTGACCCCAGGTTCACATCCCACTCACTCACTCCTACCCCTCCCATTGAGTGAGTAAAGATGGTCCCTGACTAGCCTGACCAGCCTTAACCACTTCAATTTTAATTGGCTACCCCTAGCATCTCAGTTAAATAACTGCCCCTACCTGGCAGGTATGACAGTTCACCTGCTGTACCTGTCAGGAATATGCCCTGATTGGCTAACCCCAATACACGCCTCCCTCCAGGAGCCTATATAAGCAGGGCTTCTGGACCCCCTTCACCCTTCATCTCTCACTCCCTCAACTGCTGTCCGGACCCCATCACCTTGATCCAGAGCTCCCCAGTCCAGTGGAAGATCTCCAAGCAAGCCTACGTGTCAAGACCAGGGGCCCCGAAGTGCCGAAGGCTACAAGCAAGCCACAAAGAGCCCCCCAATTCCTCCCATCCTTGGGAAGGAGGGAGGCAGAAAAGGTGAGCTGCGAGAGTCAAGACCACTGGACCTCCAGCCCAGCGGAACACCAACAGCTTGTAGCTGTGCCTTTACGACTGAGCTGTTCCACCAGCACTTGAGCACTTGACAGGGGCTGCTTGCTGGTTGCACCCCACTTGGGGAGTAACCCAATAAACCTTCCCTCTCCTGTTTCCCGCAGAAGGTCTCCTGAGATCCTTCTTTGGTGCCTCCGGCCACTACACCAACCAGTGTCCAGTGTGTCCCCTATATCCACTTGGTGTCAGGGCAAGGCTCTGACATCTACTGGGCCTGAGCTGAACCCCGACATAAAAGACAGTTCAGTGATTTGAGGAAAGCGTGGTGCTTCCCATTCTTGTACAGAACTCTTAACTGTTGCAGGGTGAACACACATTAGCAACCCCCTTGGTAATGGGAAGGATAGGACTTGGCAGCGATCCAGGTTGAGGATCTTCACTACGGTCTTGGTTCTGATTGTTATTATTATTAGTAACCATTGTTGTCTTACCCTGTCTCTTACTCTGCAGCCTGCCCCAACTGCTATACACACCAGAGGCTTCCCAGGCAAAGAGCAGCCCTGTCCAGCGCTCCAGCTTTGCTGCCAAGACATGTCTGACCGCTACCAGGAAATGAGCCCCATCCAAGGGAAAAGCCATGAGCGATGGAGGTCTTCTCTGCTGAGACCAGCCGTGTTGGGGCACCAGAGCTCAAAGACTGGCCCGTCAGAGGTCACACAGGGACACTCTCAAGCCTCCAGCAGCCCTCGCCTGCCGTTTCTAGGGGGCTCCTGGACAAACACCCTGGGAGCCCATCTTGGCTCAGCCATGATGTGTCCACACAGCCATCCCATCTCATGTCTGCTGTCCAGGGCCTGGTGGGGCTTTGGGGCTCTTGACTGGCCACATGGGAGCTGCAGCTTCTCCACCCTGTGGTGAGGGACAGGAATTTCCAAGATCATGAGGCGACTGTGTTCTGCTCCCTAAATACCCACATTAGTGAGCAGCCACCAATGCTGAGCTGTCCAGATTGGAGGTGACTTGGAACAGAGTCCACAGGAATGGAAGACTCACATTTTGGGATGTTACAGCATGTTTCTCTGCACGCTGACTGGTAGGGACGTTCCTGTTGCCATCCTCTGTTTCTGTGTCTATGTCTCTGTGTCTCTGTGTCTGTCTTTCTCTCTCCTACACTTTTTCTTTCCCACTAGACAACACAGAAGCTGAAGGACAATGTAAGTCATCCCAAAGCACATTTCCCAGGAAGCTCACACAGGTTGAAATAAAGTCAGCCTCACATTAAGCCTGAAGAGGCCCCCTCGTAATGGCCGGTGAGGGCTGCTGGAGTCTTGAGAGTGTCCCTGTGTGACCTCTAAAAATCCAGACCTTCAAGACAAGTCTTTACCTCCTACTCTGCCTCCTCCTGGTTAGCTTTCTGTGTGTTCCTCATACTTGTGAGTTAACTGCTGCTGTGGGGCCTTTGCACATGCTGGTTTCTCACCTGAATGCTCTTGCCCCTGAGTGTGAGAGGGTAGCAACACAGGTACTCTGCATTTGGGGCTCTGCCCCCAGGGATGCATACACAGTAGCACCTTGGCCAGCTGCCTGCTACTGTCTATTGTAGATGCCTGGAGTAAAGCAGCCGGCTTGGCACCATGAGGCAACAAATGTGAGATAAAGACCAGGAGAACCTTAGAGAATTTAATCCTGATATCATAGAGCTAAGTAAAAGCCAAAGCTGAAATTTCTTCTCTCCAGACCACTTATGGAGTAAGACAAACAAACCCCTCCCTATTTGTTTTAGCTACTAGGATTCACCTATTCTCTTACAGACAAAAGCATTCCTAATGGAGGTAGGCTGGCTAAAGTCAAGGATGAAAAATAACATGAGTCACCTCTCCTAATGGGCTAGTGAAGCTCTGGATGTGGGAAAAGAAGGCCAGCTGGACATTAGCACTCTGGAAACAGGGGAAAGAGTAAGAAAGCATAGGAAAGAGAGAAGAGGAAGAAGAGTTCACCAGAGGTATGGCTGCCTCGCCGGCAGATGCTGCTGGAACACAGGTTCTGTGAACCACAGAGCGCAAGGCAAATGTTGACTTGTGCAGCCTCTTCTGCTGGATATTAACATGGCCTTTCATGTATTGAAATTAAGCTCCTACGTCTTTCCCCCCCAAGTCCAGACACACCTTTGATAACAGAAAAACACACCAGCAGGTGGCTGCTGTTCTACGGATTACTCCAAATCTTCCTGATACTCGGAATTGCGTGGCTTCTTATCATCCATCTGGGTCCTTGTGCTTTTCATCCTTCCTCCTGAACTCCATGCGGGCCTCATTGGAAAGAAATAGACACAGACAAGAATCTTGTTATCTTCAGCTTTCAAAAGTCTCCTCAACCTCTGGTGGGTTTCTCAGCTTGAGCTGCAATTCATGAAGTGACTCTTTGTTCTTTATCTTCTCTGTGATCATTTCCGCTACTTAATTCTTCAAAGAGCTGTGCTAATTGCTTTTTCCCTTCCTTCTCTCTAACATTGAAAGGAAACAGTTTCCCCATTAAAGCCACACTCCTGATTTTTAAAAGCATTACTCACAGGACCTGTGGGTAGATGTGACCCAGGCCTGGTTTTTAATGACCCTCTCACCTTCAATAAGGATGCGACCACATTTGCTTCTCTAAGTTGCAAAATCAAATGTCTGGGGCATCTGAGGTTGGACTGCATTTAGCACAGAGTCAGGATGTCTGTTTCAAGCCATGAGGTGGGAGGAGCTCAGCTCCCTGTTAGAGAAGGAGGTATCACACTGGGGAGAAGAAGAAAACAGCATTTGGCTCAGCCCTGTAAAAAATAAATGTGTCCTTCTAGGGGATGTGGGGGGCTCCTGTGCAGACACAGGTCAGGGATGCTGAGAACGGACCATTGAGTCATTCCAGCACAGACAGTGGGTGCAGAGGGGCACTGTGCCACTTGCCCACCCCGCCCAAGCAGTGCCATCCATGCAAATGGATTCACCACAGCCGAGGGGTCTTTAAAGAACTCCGCTATTTAATGTTGTATTTAACTCACCTCAGGCCTAAACTCACAAGCCAATGGAGTCTGGGTGTAGGAGGTAAACACTAAGAAGTCCCAAGTCTGGTATGCTGGCTTCTGTTCAGCTGCTGGAGTGCTGCTCTGCGTGCTCTGAGGCCTTGGATTCGATCCTCAGCATCAAAAAGGAACAGAAGGACGGGGCAGCCCACTCAGGAAGCAATCAGGCATCAAAAATCCTAGGAGTAATAGAGTAACAGAGTAACAGAGAAGAACTGGGTGGCGTTGCCTCCTATCGTGCATAGGTGACCGTGAATGAGACCTGAGTCCAGGATGCCTGACAACAACAGCAGCAATGCGCTTTAATTACAGTAATGGACACGTATTAACACCCGCACCTTCACGTGCAGCACAGACAGGCTCCCGCGGACACATGTTCAGCTGTGCGCCATCCATGCTTTTGTTAACAATCCTCAGCAAGGAGGATGATTCCTGACAAACACAAATCTTTGGAATGATTCATTTCAGTCAGGGCAAGGCAAGGCCAGAGGAGGAGAAGAGACGCATTGGAAGAGATTCGAATGAGTTATTGATGGTCGGAAGTGGGACCCAGAACTCTGCTTCCCAATCAGAGCAACCTGAAGATCGCAGTTTCCGTGCCTGCACGGCACACTCAAAATACCTACAACAAAGGCAGAAGGCGCTCCTGCCCTTTCCTGAGTACCTAAAGGTAGGAGCTTTTATGGTTTGGATAAGAAATGTTCCCCAAACTTACCTGTGGACTCCGTCCCCCCTGCCCCCCAGTGCAATGTTCAGAGAAGTAGAGCTTTTGGGAAGTGACTGGATCCTGAACTCTAAATTACCCCACATCCTGTGAGGACAACATGGTTCAAACTGGGCATGACAAACTCTGCACAAGCAAAGACTTGGTGAGCAGGAGGAGATGGCCTTTCCATGGGGCTAGAGGCACTGGGTGGGGTGCCCACGGGCAAGACTGTGGTGGGGACTTTAGAGAGCCAGCTTTTCTCTTGCCTGGTGGGATCACAACAGCCTGTAATACTATGGACTCAATGGCGTGGATCGTTCTAGATCAGAGATCCCAGCCCAGGGCACACTGGCTAAGTCTCCTGATAGTTTGGGTTGTCATGATTTGAAGGGAAGGGGAACAGCATCTAGCGGGTGGGACCCAGGGATGCTACTGAGTGTCATACAGGTCGCAACCATGAAATACCCTGAAGTCCAGCAGAGCTGAGACTGGGAACCGTGATCCAAACCATAGCTCTGAATTTTACTATAGTGACTGTCAACGCAGCAGATAAGGGACAGTGACCCCTCCATTCACCAAACATCAGAGTAAAGGCCTGGCAGAGGGCCCTGCTTCCCCACTAAGCCAGGGGAAATGCTCTCTCAGTCCTACCAGCTGCGTTCAACCTTCTGCCCAGGTGATGGCCGGATCAGACAATGACACTATCTACTGTTATATTTTCCTCATTTCTATCTGAAGGGAAAATTGCATAGATTATTTTATCAGATGGTGTTTTAAATGAGTTTGGTTGTTCAAATGTAATGCGGTATGATAAGAGCTATTATTGAGAGGAAATGCAGGAAAATGAGAGGTTATTCCTGTTCAAGAATAGAAAAGACTGAGGAACGTACAAAAAAGGGATGTCTGTGTGTTTGTGCGTGCGTGCATGTGTGTGTGTGTGTGTGTGTGTGTGTGTGTGTGTGTGTGTGTGTGTGTGGTTTCTTTTGGAAGGAATTCTTTCTCTCAAATTTAGATGCAGACCCTAGAACCAAGAGCCGGACAGGGGTTGCCAGTTCGTGTCCCCCCTATAGACATGCTGGATTTGAAGGACACCCAAGGACTGGGAGCACCTTGAGGGACCCACCCTTGCCAACCTGCACCTTCTCAAGTGTCCCACATTGGGGTGAGGAGTTCATACTTGCTGCGTGAGCTTTGGAGTCTTCAGTCTGACACTGGTTTCCATCTAAAATCACTGAGTTCATAAATAATCATAATCCAGTGCAATAACCACTCCCCCCAGTCTTCCCTGCCCCTCCACCCCCTCCACTTTGCAGGACTTCCTTTAAAAATCTCATTTGGCTGGACATAGTGGTTCACCCTGTAATGTCAGCACACAGGAGGCTGAAGCAGGAGGCTCTTGAGTTTGAAGTAAGTCTGAGCTACATAGGGAGTTCAAAGCTAGCCTGAACTACATAGGGAGACCCTGCCTAATAAAAAAAGAAAAGAAAAGAAAAAGCGAAAAGAAAAGAAAGCCATATAATACAGGTTTTTAAACTGTGTATTGTAATCCATTATTGATTCATGACGTCAAGTTAGCTGGTAATAATGAGAAATGTCTTAATGGCATAGAATAGAAAGAACATTGACAATCTTTAGAATTTATCCTTTGCAGCCACTATGTCCAGTTCCCCACTCTGCCAGGCAATCTTCTTGGTCATGAAGGAGTTTACTATAGTTGGATGCTTCCAATAGCTGGGGAGGTAGGATTGGGCTCCCCTTCCCATATGATCAGGGCTTCTAGAAGTTTCAATGATTGTAACATTCAAACTCAGGGAATCTTTCAATCTCATACATACATCAGATGCATTAAAGATGGAAGAAATTAAAAAAAAAAACATGCAAGCAAAATCTGGGAGGTCTACCCTCATTTCCAGCACATGTTGTCAGCCCTCCATTCTCTGCATTGAGGACCTCTCCTGGGCTGTGTTTACACAGAAGCACATTCTGTTTCCTTGTCTGAGGCTAGGGTCCCACCCGGCAGCGTCTTGAGACAGAGCCCTTCCTTTCCTGGACTCTGGTGGCCTAGCTTCATTCGAGCCTCTGCTCTGCACTCATTGCTGGCTTAACTCAGAGAAGTCGCTCTTGGCCGCCAATTTCTTCATGAACAAAACAGAAGAGCCACTTCCTGAGACCTGAAGTCCTTCACTGTGCTCACCAGTGATTAATCTTCATTTCTATATGCTTTTCCCATCCTCCTGAAGCCTGAACAAGTCAGGACTCTTTCAGTTTCAAGGGACAGAAATTTAAAATAGGGATTAAGCCAAAAAAAGAAAAGAAGTAAATAAATCAGAGGAGTGGAATCCATGGGATCCTGCAAAGCCCAGGAGCTGTGCCAGGGACTCTGAGAACAACAGAAATAGAAATCTCTCTCTCTCTCTCTCTCTCTCTCTCTCTCCCCTCTCTACTACCTTCTGTGTAGATGTCCTTCCTAGAAAGACACTTCTCTCACAGAGGCAAGATGAAAATTAAAAGCCCAACAGTGGGATTTTCAACATGGTAAAAGAAAAGCTCAAAGGGCCCAGGGAAAATGATTACAGGCAAAAAAAAAAATAACAAGATCAATTGATGGGCTTTAGTCCTGGGAAATACTACATTTCCCCAGGCAAGTTAAACTGGCCCCTTCAGGGAAACCCTAGGCAAAAGAAGGAGATTCTTCAGAGACCAAAACCAGCCGCTACTGTGGGAAAAAACCAGAACACTGGAGAAGGACTGCCTTCAATGGAGGAGTATGTTGGTACCCAAGCCCCTTTCTTTCTTTTGCTTCCTAAGTGCCATGAAGTGAGCCCCCTTTCCCCACCACGATGTTCTGCTTTATCACAGGCCTGAAGCAATGGGGCCAGGCAACCATGGGCTGAAACCTCCGGATCCTTGAGCCAAAACAAACCTTTCTCCTCTTTACATTGTTTACTGCAGGGATTTGGCACAGTGATGGAAAGCTGACTAACACATAGGTTCACCATTGTACCTTCTGCTTACCAGATCCACTAGTTCAAAGGTTATGATTATTTAAATAGAACTCCCAAGATTATTTTGTTTTTACCTTGGAAGACTTTACTGACAATGAACATCAGTGAAACAGGATTTGGAAGTTAGTGAGACTTGCATTTGAATCTCACCTCTGCTGTACAGTTGCTCTTTGACCTCTTCACACTCCAGTTTTCCTATCTATAAGGTGATGAGGATACCTACCTAACGTGTATTATGAGAACTTAGGTCCGAGGTTCTCAAACATGCCAGCACATTAGCAGTACTTGGTGTGACATTAATGCTGCCTGTGCCTGGCTCCCCACCCCCCCAGATATTCTTCTTTAAGTGGTCTTGGCAACAGCCTAGACATTGGGAGGCTAAAAATAGCCCCAGGTGATTTTCATGTGAAGCTTGCTAGTTAGTGGATTAGAAAATGCATGTGAAACAGAACTTCTAAGTCACCCGCTTTGGATCAGAATCACTGCAGAGCTTGTCAAGACAGATGGCCGAGCCCCACCCCAGAGCTTCTGATTCAGTATGATGTATTTGCATCCTTAAAAGTTCCCAGGGGCTGGATATGCTGCGGATCCAAGTATTGCACTTTGAGGAAGAATGATGATATAGTTATTCCAGAAAATAGAAGAGAAGGAAGGTTTTCAATTCACTTTGTGACACCTATAGTACCTTGATACCATGCTAGATAAATACAGCAGGACAAATAAAACCAGACCAGTATCAAAATCAATGTAGATACCAAATACTTAACCAAACATTAGCCAATACAATTCAGCATGTCCAAGTGATTGCATACCATGACTAAAGGTGGCTTATTCCAAGTATCCAGGGATGGTTCAATATTTGAAAATAAATCAATATAATCTATCGTATCAACATGCCACATGATCATATAAATTGGCAGAGAAGCAAAGCATTGGACAAAATGCAACACACACTCTCAGAAAACTAGGTATAGAGAGGTATGTCTTCAACTCGATGAAGAGCACCACACAAACCTGCAACAAACATCACACTTCATGGTGAAAGCTGAGTCTGTTTTCCCCTAAGATTAGGAACAAGTTGAACATGTCTGATTTTTCTCTCATTCAATATAGTAATGGGAGTTCTAACTGCATAAATAACATAATAAAATAAAATAAAATCATGCAAATTACCAAGGAAGGAAAAAAAACTAGCCCTAATTGCAAATGACAGGACAGTGTACAGAAAAAATCCTAAGCAATGAACGAAAGGAAAGCAAAGGCCTTTCTTAGAATAAGTGAATTCAGTAACATCACAGGGTGCAAGGTAAAAGTGTAAAAATCAATAGAATTTCCAGATATTACTAATGAATATACAAGGGAAGCAAAATCATTAATATAAATAACACTCTTTGGAATTTCTCAAAATGATTTCATAGGAGTAAATTTAAAAAGCTTGCACAAGACTTGCATACTGAAGACTACAAAGTACTCACGAAAGAAATCAGATAATTAAATGGAGAAATAGCCAATATCCATAGTTGGAGCACCCAATATAGAAAAGATACTAATTCTCTAGAAACTAATATACATATTGGGGAAGTGTCTAGAGGGGCAATGGAAAGGAGATCTTGATGGCAGTGTTTCCATTATACGTGACAAAATGGATAGAAACATACCCATGAACTTTATACTCATGCCAATTTTTCAGGTAACTGATATTGGGCTTTGGTTACAAAGGGTTTAGTCAATGAAGAAACTAGGTGCAGGGTATGTCAGATCTTGCTATACTTTCTCTGCAATTTCTTGTGTACCTATGATTATTCCAAAAGTAAAAAGGTTAAAAAGAGCACTTAGTGAACATTTCTCATGTGTCAGAATGGGTGAAATTATAAAAGTGAAACAATACACTGAAAGAAAATAGACATGCTCACATAATCAGATAAGAAAGAAAATTAGTAGAGAGAAAGAAGAAAGAAAGAAAGAAAGAAAGAAAGAAAGAAAGAAAGAAAGAAAAGTGAAGGGAAAAGAAAAGACAGGACAGGAGAGAAGGGAAGGGAAGGGAAAAGGAGGAGGATGAAGTAAGTGGGAAGGAAGGAAGGAAGGGAAGGAAATCCTATTATCAACAGTTTTATTTTTTGCAAGGACATCATTTATGATTCCAAACATATTTTATGTACATCCTAAGATTGAACAAATAAATGTATACTGGAATAGAGTCGAATTTATGTTAGCTTGGGAAGAAAGTTACAAATTAGTCAAACTAGAATGACTCCTGCCATGTTGGGTTGGAATTAGAGATATTGGTTTGAATTTATGATTTCAATATCCAGGGATGTCTGGACATAGAAATGAATCTGGGAGTGCATGCATGTGTACACACATGTACATACACATACATATCCATGTGTGTCTGTATATAAATCCCTCTATTTTGCAGTCATTCCTCTAGGAGTTGTCTAGATGCAATGGTATTTCATATTCCACAGCCACAAGAGAACACCTGATTGTATGATCACAAGGTCACATCTCATCCCTTAGCCAGTGGGAGATAGGAAACAGCTTCATCAGTGCTGCACATGATCAGAAGTAAGTATCCAAAAGGAAATTGGTAAACTGCTTCAAAATAAAGGGCATTTGGATGTGGGGCTGGCTGAACCCATCAATGTCCTGCTCGGAGGCATTTCTCATGAGAACACACTTAATATATGAGGAAACTTGCTCCAGTAATGTCTTCAGAGTTCACACTCCACTTTTCTGTTTTTCTTTCTCTCTTTCTTTGCTTTCTTTCTTCATTCCTTTCTCTCTATCTCTCTCTTTCCTGTATTTGGGGGTTGAACTCAGTTCCTCACACATACTTTGTAAGTACTCTACCACTGGGCTGCCCATCCCTGTCTCTCTCTCTCTCTCTCTTTTTTTTTTTTTTTTTTTTTTTTTAGCTTGAGCTAGGACCTCACTAAGTTGCCCAAGCTGCCTCTGGCCTCAAATCTGTGATCCTCCTACCTCTACCTCCAGAGTCAACTGGGTTTACAGGAGTGAGCCACTGCACCCAGCTCACACTCCATTTTTCTACAAACTGTCTCTCAGGGATAGACTACAAAATGTCAATGATACCATATCAATCTACCCTCTTGGTCTTTAGGTCATTAGACCAGTGATGAACAACCAAACCACTGAAAGTTAGTGGTTGGCTGGCAAGGAGCCAATTAGGTTTTCCTGAAGAATTTTCATGGAAAGGCACCATCTGAAACTAGAAACTGAGTCAGTCCTAAGGATGGAGCATCAATAAACAGGTCCATGAACTCCTGCTTCATAGGTGGCTGCTGCCTTCTGGTGCTCAGTTTTTCAATGCAGCTTTTGATTTCATGAGCTAATCTAGAATTTTCAATAAGGTTCATTTTCTTGTGTATACTAGTTATGACTGGGTTCAGTTCTGCTCAAGGATTGAGGCCTGGCTATACCAGAGTAAGTATGTTATCAGAACCCCAGTCAACATAGATCCATGAGCAAATACTGTCACCTTTATTTTAAGAGGAAGAATATTAAAAATCCAGAGTGTCCACATGATTATGTTTGAATTTCCCCCAATGCTCAAAACGTTGCCTCAGAAAGAAAAATAAACTCAGGTCCTAGAAAAACATAATTATTTATATTTCTATATGTACAAATATATGCATATATATGGAATTTGCTGATAAAGATGAATCAGGTGAAGTAGGAAGCTAACCAGTTTAGCTGCATATTTCTTCAGCATCCTCTCTAACAAGGCAAGAAAATGGATTTAGTGAGAAAGCAAGAATATACACCATAAATTAGAATAGTTGCATTATAACACTATTTCTTTGGCTCAGTTTTCTCCTGACATTTTTTTAATTAGGAAGAGATCGATCATTTTTGCATCTAAAAACATTTTATGATACATTCAGCCACCTCTAAATGGTAGTGAAATATATATCGTTCTAAAAAGGATACAAATTTAAGTTTGATTCAAAACTCAGTAAGAAATATGGAGTTGAAGCTGTTGCCACATTAATTATCTTGTTTGTGGGGTTGAAGAGAGATGGGTAGTGTTAAGGATAATAGTAAATCACAATTATAGAGGCTTTCCGGGTCTGAATACAAGTGGTTAGGTGTCTTCTTCTCAGACACACTCAGCACTCCATACATAATAAATTCCCATCCACTAACAAATATAAATTTGGCTGAAGAAGAGAATTAGGTTTTATTGAATTCCACACAAGTCATTCCAAAACCTTTAAATAGTTCAGGTTGGGCTCTTCAAGTCCTTTCCAATCAACTAGAGGGGTACATTTGGACAGCGGTGGGTCCTGTGAGGCTCGTCCCGTTAGCATCTGGACTGGGTATTAGCTATTAATTTTTGCAACTATTTTTAAACATCATTCATTCATTATTACTTTCTTTTTCTTTTTAAACTAAGTGGGTGTGTATTATCATATCTTTCTTTTCATTCCATTTTTATTACCCACCTTCTCCAAATCATTACTCAAATGCGCTGTGGTTGAATAAGGTGTGCAGAGTATATGACATTTTTACGTTACCTATCTAAAATCTAGAACTAAGTCAATTTTCAGGGATTTTAGATTCAAGATTTATGAAAGGAATATTGGAAAAAGGTTTAATTAATGACTCAAACCCATAATACTCTGAAGACATTTCATTCCAACTGTCTTCTTAGGACAGGAAAAAATATATTTTCATTACCACAAAGAAATGTACAGGGGGAATTAAGACATTTCCTCAATCTTTCTGCTTGGTCTGATGAATGTTTAAAGAAAACCTGCAGCTTTGGTGACTGGAGGCTGTGAAATAAAATGAACTAACATCAGTCGGGCATGGTGGCACACGCCTGTAAACCCAGCCACTCGGGAGATGAGGGCAGGAGGATTGCGAATTCAAGGACAGAGGCAGCCAGCATAACCTAGTGAGACCATGGCTCAAAGGAAAACCTTAAAAATTGGGCTGCAAAGTATGTACAAGGCCCCAGGTTCAACTCCCAAGTATTTCAAACAAACAAAACAAAACAAAAAACCTAACATCTATAAATGGCTAACTAGGGATCAGACATTGAGCTGGGTGTTCCGCAGGCTTACCTCCCTTAATGAGCCTTTCCTCTATGAGTACTAGACAGGCATGTGGACATCTCTCCAGCATCCTTTTGTACCTTTATTTTTCTGTTTATAATGCCAAGGTGGACCGCATTGAGGACCTGGATCTCACACTTGTTACCATGAAGTGGTAACAATGCACCCTACTCTCTGGCCTTTTTGACTTGGGGTTCAACTATATGTTGAATAGACAGAAGTGTTGGGGTTCCACCTCTTAGCCTAAGACTTACAAGGCTGTGAGTCTTCTCATTGTTCTCCTGGGCCTCTTCCAGCTGCTTGGGCACAGTGTGGCTGGTGAGGGACAGATAGAGAAGGGGCACATCCCATAGGAGAGCAGCCTAGACCAGCAGGGTCAGCCCACTCACAGATGTATGAAGGATAATAAAGTTACAAGTTTTATATATGTTTAGTTTAAATAACCATGAGGTAATTGGTATAAATATAGTACAAGGAATGTTTTCTTCCTGAACTACATGAGAATTGCTAAATGTGATTCCCAATCACTCTAAATTACTTAAGTGTGTATTTCCTACAATAAGAACAAATTTTCCAAAACTTCCACACAACCATCAGTTAGAAAATTCACACTGATGTATTACTCCTATTCAACAATCAATCCTCATTCAGATGTCGCCAAATTCCCAGTCATGTCCTTTATGTCAAAGGATCTAATTCTGCATCAAGGGCCCTGACAGGCAGCTTTCAGGTGTCCTCTTCTGCTGTAGGTTGCTGCACTGGCAGAAGACGAAGCCCCAGATCCTAGTGGCCAAGTCTGCACACATGTGGGGAACCCAGGTGAAGAAGAGGCTGGGGCAGGGAATAGCAGAGCTCTGCAAGGTAAATAAGGAAAACCAGAATCCTCATAGCATCATGGGCACAGCTGAATCCAAAGACACTCAGGAACTAAAGGTAGGACCGTGACGTACCTGCTTCAGAACAGCTTCGCCCTACAGCCCCAGAGCTAAGATGGGCAGGCAAAGCCAGAAGCCATTCCTTCTGTTCTCTGCAGGGAGTTTGACTACTGTTGCTTGGAGTTTTATCAAATAGCCATTCTCTACCTTCACTTTGGCCGGGATTTAGCTCAGTTGGTAGAGCACTGCGCTGCAGTTTCTGAGGTCCCGAGTTCGATTCCCAGCACCAAAAAATGGGAGAAGGACCTGGCAATCCACTCCCAAGGCAATCCTGAAACAATCAGCCATTGAAAACCCTATGAGGGTCGCTATGAGTCGGATACCGACTCCACGGCACCTATCAATCAACAACCTTCACTTTACCTACCTACACCTAACAACAACAGTAACTTACTTACTTAACAATTAGTGGCTTACACTTACAAATTTAAACCCTTGTTCAGCTATCCTATGACTGAGCTGATGAGGTAGTAACCTCACCTTTCCCTGCCTCTGTCTACTCACAGGTAAAATGGAGGTGTCGGATGGCCGTACCAAGTCCTTAGCAAGTTGGTCAACCCTCCCTGCATTTTCTATGCAGTTACTACAGTGGTGTTATTATCATTGACGTGCTTCATGTAATCTAAGAAACTTATAAGCCCCTGAATTCCCCCAGGAAGACAGAGAAAAAGGAAAATCCATCTCCCAAATGTCCTGACATTTAATGAAAACCTAAAAAAATGGTTAAATCAGACACTTGTGAAAGAAAAAAAGCTAAATTTGAAGTTTATTTAAAAAGGTGATTTCCTGTGACTTGCTTATTTTATGCGGCCAAAAGGGGTCATTTCTGATTAGATCAGTTTTCCATTAAGACAGAAATAGTACCCTGTGGGGCAACATTAAGCTTTTGATTTATATGACCCAAATAAAGTAAGTTTCAATGTGTTGGATCACATCCCCTTTAGCTACTCCATAAAAATAATCCTTTTTAGGTTAAATTATTAAGCTCATTTAATTTTTACTGCCTTTCAATAACTTCATTTATGAAGAAAATTAACTTATTTACGCTGGAATCCCTGGTCAGGCCATTTTTTAATTCACTAAATTATTTTTCACTGCTTGAAATATTGGCTAATCCCCTTCCTAGAAATCCAAATTGGTAATGTAGATGGCATGACCTCCAAAACCCTTAAATACTGCCTCCATTGATCACTGCCTTTCTCCCTTCCCATTTCACTAATAATTTATTGGCCTTGGAGTGAGATGAAAGATTCTGTGTGTTTCTCACGGAAGAGGAGAATGATGTTCTCACAAAACCTAGATCTCCCTGGTTTGTGTCTATGAGCTTTGACTGACTAATTTGAGCTTAGCAGAGAACAGGGAATGGCCTTGATGTACACATTCAGGCAATAAGCCATTGTCTTGTAATCGCTACAGCATGTATTTCACTGGGTGGCAAATGTGCATTTTTCCTTGTTACATAATGGATGTTTATGTAGAATTATAAATACTGTTGAGGCTGCTTGTTTGTTTGCTCTTCCACACCCCTGGGCAATATTAAGTTACTTGGAAATAGCATTTTTCTTTTTTTAGATCTTACCTTTGATTTGTTTTTTTCTTAGACAGGAATGAAAGAATGTTCAGCCTAGAACTAATCATTTCCCACTACTGGAACAAGACTCTTCTGTGAAGCTATTCAGACTCCATGAGTCAAGAATTTTTCAGGCTGTCTGGTGGGAACATGAAGTATTCTAGCCCCGTGTGAATGTTACCATTATACTCAGTAATCCTTTCTTGTGGTTTTTTCTTCAGCCTTGACTCACATTCTCACTCCTTTGGCCTGATCACAAGTCTGGTGAATACCCAAGGGAGAGCAGCTGCAGGTCTCTGGAGTTTTCTTAGTTCTTGCGGTTGTGGTTGTTAGGTACCACTGAGTCAGGTCCAACTCATAACAACATTATAAACAATGGAAGGAAACACTGCCCAACATTGTGCCTTGGATGGCACCACTTCAGGGCTGCTCTTCTCTTCACAGGGTTTTCAATGGCTGATTGTTTCAGGAGTGGGCTGCCAGGTTTCTCCTCTCATTTCTGTGGAGCTGGGCATCGAACCCAGGGCCTGAGAGCATGCAGAGCATGCAGTCTACCAACTGAGCTAAACCCCATCCCCTGGGGTTCTCAATGCTTCTCTTTTCTCCCTACACCTGGCAATCTGTGGTCTCCATTGTCTCCCTGGACCCCCATCTTTATCTCTTCAACTCAGGGAGCACTCTGGACTCTGCCTGGCTCCTGCTCATGAGCTGTAGGCTTGAAACCCTCTCAACATGATAATGCATGCACATATAGGAATCGCCTCCTTTGATTCTCTTTTCTCCAGAATCCGTGTGATATGATGACTGATATCCAGTGTCTTGAAGACTGTTATTTCATATATATATAAATGTATATATATATATATATATATATATATATATATATATTGTTTTAGAGTGCTTCAAGTGGAGGATCAATTCAATGCCTGTTACTCTATTCTACTTTCAAGGATTCTCCTTCCTACCACGGTTGTAACTGATCATTTGTACTTTGAAGAATTGTCTTTTCTGCTAGAATTGCAATGGCTTAGGAAAAGAAACCATCCCTGAATCGATCAGCATAATGTATCACAACTTAGAGGACCTTCTGGCACTCACTAGGTATTCAATTTTTAAACATGAAATACATAATGAGCAAGAGAACGCAGGGCTGTATTTCTGTTTGGGAAATGGTTGTGTACATTAGTTTATTGACGCTAACCTGACATTTCTAATTTCCGCAATTGTTCAAGTGGATGCAGATCTATAGTTAAAGCCAATGAGATGCAGTTTTCCTTTATCTAATAAGGAAGCCCTCATGTCCTGTGGTGAGCCACCTCTCATTATAAACAGGGGGAAGCCACAGCAAGTTGCTGTTACTGGAAGCCCAGGATAAGACAATCAGTATATCACATTCTAGCATCTCACTCAGGGAGAGGCATGTAGCTCAACTGCATACTAAAACTAAGGCTCAACCTTTGGAAGAAATTGTTGAAAAAAAATTAAAGCTTTGCTTTTTGCTAAATATGCTGAACTGGTTGAATGGAAGCCTGGAACTTGTGGGAATTCACCTTGCTGCCATAAGGGAAAAATAATAAAAACAGAAAGCTGACCAAAATGGGATATGAATAATAATATTTCAATATATGAACTCATCTAGACTTCATCATATGAGCTAATGACTTTGCCCTGTGCATTAAGCCATTTCTACTCTGGTTTCTGTCACTTGAAGTATAAAAGGAGCCGTAGAGTCTATGTAAGAACTGTTTCTCAACCATATTTACATAGAATGGTAAAAGGGTATTGAGAGAAGGCAGAGGTCAATGGGAGTGTGTCAGCTATTGCTAAGTCACTAATCACTCCAAATGGAATGCTAAAAATAATAAGCATCTGCTTATAAATCTTATTAAGCTGAAGTAACTTTTCATACTGCAGGGCTGGGCATCTGTAGGTGAGTCCTATGCAATCCATCTCATATTATTCTATAACAAGCGAACTCCCTGGAATAGCAAAGGGAAAACCTAATTACATAGGATATTTCACACTTCTATTCCTGGTGTTTGCTAAATCCAATTAGCCTATGCAAATTATATAGCTAAACTCAAACCAAGAATATACCACCCATCAGATGGCCCAATATAGAAACCTGGACAAATATAACATCTATGGAGTGAGGAAATTCTCCTCCCATATAGGTAGGGGAGCAGAAAATGACTGAATATTGGAACAGTAATCTCATCTGCGAGAAGATTTCTCAAAACCTTAAAACTAGGCCACACCTCAGAAAACAGGTGAGGTTCTCAGACAGGTAGAAAGAAGCCTGTGTGTGTGTGTGTGTGTGTGTGTGTGTGTGTGTGTGTGTGTGTGTGCGCGCGCGCGCGTGTGTGTGCACATGCATACACCACAGACAAATGACCATGAAAACAGTGAAATATAAGTGGAAAAGGGATAATGTGAAAAATTTAACAAGAGTACAAGTGGAGGAGATGGTTTCTGGCTCCTTTATACATCTTTTGCTAAGATATCAGTAAGCAGATTTCTCTATGAATAAAATATTTTAGCTGCTAATCTCAAATTAGAATGTTTTCTTTTAAAATTACTTTATTGGAAACAACCACATGAAGAAAACCTTAATTAGTCAACACGTCGACTCTGGGGATGGCACACATCGCTCTTATTTCTGGTGCCTGGCTATCCGGTGGAAGTGGAGAGCGTCAAGGCAGCCTCGGGTCACCATCTAGTTTTATCAATCTTTTTCCGCTGTTGTTTTTTCTTTTTTCTTTTTTTTGCAGTAACAGCTGCCACCTCTTGACTTACAATGGATAGTCAAGGCCTGAAGGAATGGATACAATGAGCTCATTGAGGCTTCCTTTTTATTTGATCTTAGATTCCCAATCTCAAGTAGGTTTCTTGCAATTATCTCATAATGATGACTTCACTGTCTCCTCTTAAAGTCCTCACTCTTAGCACTCTGGGTGGGTCTGAGCCCCAGCTAAAGCATCTTCTTAGTCTGCCAGAGCAGACCCCATGCTGGGACCCCACCCTGCTCTCCAGAGTCACATGCGGAAGCAGTTCAGCACAGCCGCAGCAAGGACAGTGTCTTCGGCCAGGTCCAGTGCCGTTCCCATGATGCATAGTCAGGGACACCGGAGGGGCAGTGTGATTGATGAGGACACTGTGGCAGCAGTTCTCTGCTCCTGCTTTTGCTGAGGTTTGATGTCAAACATCTTCCAAAACAGATGCACGTCTTACTCCAAAACCTATCGGTGTGCTTATTAGACCAAATGGCAGACGCCATTCTGGCCCATCCAGGGGTCTTTTCACATCATAATGTTGAAGGATCACATCATTGTGTTTTCACTCACTACAACATTTTTATTTCAAACACTAGCAAATGATGCTGATAGACAATAATGATAATTTGCATTGGGTAAGGACCTATTATTACATGGCAACCAGTGTTTAAGGTGCTTTATACGTTAAGTTTGGGGCTGCGGTTCAGCTCAGTTGGTAGAGTGTTGCTCCATGCTCTCTGAGGGTCTGGGTTTGATTTCCAGCACCACAAAAGTGGGAGAAGGCCATGACAAGCTACTCAGGAAGCAACCCCAAAACAATCAGCCATTGACAACCCTATGAGGGTCGCTATGAGTTGGACCTGATTCAATGGTACCTGACAACAACAACAACACACTTCAAGTTGCTGTGGAATCCTCTGAAGGGCGCTGTGAGGAGGGCTCCGCTCTCACCCCTCCCATTGGACAGATCCAGAAGCTAAGTGGGGAGAGGCCAGCTGCCCTGGGGGAGGCAGACAGACAGCCAATGGCGGGCCAGGTCCCAAGTCCAGGGACTCATGTCTCATGTTTGCCTGCTTACTAGAGCACCGCACCACCAAAGATGCGAGCACACAACTCCCTCAGAAGGAAAGGAAGACGTCAATCAAGAGTTGAAACAGGATTCAACTTCTGAGGAGAGAAAAGAGAAAAAAATCATACAGCAGTTTAAATTTGTGAAATTGGGAAAAAAAAAAGACACACAAAGAAACACCCATTAAACCAACCAAACCACTCCCTGGTGTTCACAGAAACAGGCCATGGTCCCACCCCATCCCACACAGCACAGACTCAATGCATGCTGCGGGGAGGGCCCCCACGCTCTCACCCACCAGCGTCATGCTGTCACCAGTCACTTTCTGGGCACACAGGTGAGCAACTGGGGTCAACAATGCTGAACTCCACCTGAGCTGTATCTTCTCCCCAAAATACTTTTCTGAGCCCCCCCCACCCTGTCCCCATCCTTTTGCTTATCTTAATTTAAAAAAATGTGTAAGGCTCTCGTCACCTCTCAAGGATCCCACAGGACCCATAGGGACCCACAGGCAACTCCTTGATTTACCTGAGACCAAGTCAAACTCAACCTTCCCATTTCTCTTTGTCTCTTGAGGAGTTAGCTGAGCTTAGACATATTATTCTGAGACCCCAAACTGGGTCAACATTGATAAGTATCCCCTGCTCAGCTGAGCTCGGACTCCTCTGTCCATCGTCTAACTCCCCTTCCTGCTGGGGCCGTGCACCACCTGCACCTGCTGTCTCTATAGCGAGGCCTGAGTAAGGTCCACTCCCTCGTGTGTTTGGTTTTTGTATTTGTCACTGGTTTAGTCTTAAATAATAATAAAAAAATCCATTGCCCCAATGTTTTTCTCTAGTTCTTTGTGTTTAAATAAAACAATACACACACAAATCAGCTTCCTACTGAAAAGCAGGTTAACAGGAGGGTCTCAGGCTCTGTCACTCACATTAGACACAACCCATTATCCTCAGGGACAGTTTGCCCCTACCCAAAATTCCTCTCAGCAAGTAGGAAGCCACTGACGTTGGCCCAGGAAGGTACCTGCACCCATCCCTCGACCTTCACAGCTCAGAAAGACTGGCTGGCGGGTCAGAGTGTCTACCAGGCCCATGGAACCTGTGACCTACAAACCAGTGCATTTGTTCCACAAGGCAAGGTTAAGACCTTGAGAAGCTGCCAGCCTTTTAAAACAAGGAGATTTTATACAAAAATACTTATTACCATTTGTCAGAAACTCTGCCTGTGCCTCTCAACTTGAAAGATAAACGATGCTTTACACTTGTTGATCAAACGCTGACAATAGAGAGAAACTTGTCTTTACATCTGGATCGTGTTGGGAGGAGTCACTCGGGGCTTGCTCTCAGATTAGTGAAATGTCAGCAGCTTCTACAAAGAAAACAGCCTTTTAATGTTTCATTTCATCTGCTTAAAGACCATTAATTGGGTATTTTGTCTCTTGCTATGCACTACACTAAACTTTGAAAATAAACAGTCTTATTTAATACTCGTAGCAGATTATGTAGGACACCAGTGCTCAGAAAGGTAGAGTCATCCAAGGGCACCCAGGCAGGATTTGAACCCTGCTCAGTCTGAGTTCAGAGAGAACTGTATGACCTGCCTGGGTGCCTAGGCAGGGTTCATCTTCTCAGTCCTGTGAACACAGCTTCAGCAGACCTGAATTTTGGGTAACTCTCCTCATGTTTCCATGTCAGCCATGATCTTGTTAGGTGCTGTCTAGTCAGGTCCAACTCATAGCGACCCGATGCACAAGAAAACACTCCCTGACACTGTGCCATGCCTGGCACTATGTCAGAGCTTCTCTGTTATTCATATGGTTTTCGTTGGCTGATTGTTTCAGGTGTGGGCTACAAGGTCCTTCTTCTATTTTTGCTGTGCTGGGGATTAAACCTAGAGCCTCAGAGAGCGCAGAGCAGCACTCTACCAACTGAGCTAGACCCCGGCCCAAGCCATGATCTACCTTCCCCAAAACAGTCTATGAATACCTTCTTTTGGTTTGCATTCCTGGGGGTTAAACCTGGAGCCTCACATATACCAGGCAAGGGCTGGACCGTGAGCTGCTCCCCTGGCTCCATTTTTATTGTTTGTTTGTTTGTTTGTTTGTTTATTTATTTATTTATTGAGATAAAGTCTAGCTAAGTTGCACAGGCTGCCTCTGTCCTCAAACTTACAATCCACCTGCCTCAGGGATGTGACACAGTTTCTTACAAGAAAAACAAAACATTGGATGAAATTCATTTGGAAAATCCACTCACTTTAGTACTTTCCATTGAAAAATATGCCAGGGATGCATTTAGGGATGGGGAAGGAAGCATAGTGTTTGGATTCAAGGTGTTACAGGGTTTCGCTAAGGAAAGAAACTGAAATAAAGCTGTTACTGGGTGACTCCCACTGCGCCTCAGCGGGAGGAGAGATGTCCCTGTTTTCAAGATGATATTCTTATGGGCTATGTCACCCTAAGATTGTCAGATAAAAGGCTGATTCACCAGCTCAATTTGAATATCAGATAGCCAACAATAATACTTTAGCTAAGGTTCAAATGCTGTCTTTGGTCTACAGCTCTACCACCCTGGCATCCAATCCTCAGATCTTGGAAGCTACGCAAGGTTGGGCCTGGTTAGTCCTTGGATGGGAGAGCGCCTAAGAACACCAGGTGCTGTAGGCTTGGGAGAACAACCTGGAAGCCCTCTCCCAAAAAACAATATACCATTGAAAACCCTATGAATAGCAGTGAAGCACTGATATAGTGCCAGGCATGGCACAGTGTCTGGGAGTGTTTTGTCACTACGAGTCAGACTCGACTTGATCACACCTAACAACAACAAATCTGGGAACCCTCCTAACTAAAATCAATTTGTAAATGGCATAGCCAGCAAGGAACTCAGCTCTCTGACTTCAAACTCTCTGAGGAAGTCACTTAACCAAATGAAACAAACACCTTATCTTCCTCTGGTAGGAATGGGCTCTGACCAGGGCATCTGACTGCTTCTGCCTCCTACCATGCAAAGGGTGAGGTGATGGAAGGAACCCAGTAACCCATGGGATCAGACTGGACTCGTCAATGAATGATACCTGGAGGTAGGACACTTCACTATGTCAATAAGCAACACCATCCACATTTGCATTTTAGAAAGCTGTCCCTTGAAACCGGTGCGCTTTTCTCCTGGGCCACCCAGCTTTCCATCACAGTCCTCCTCTTCAGCAGCCATGGTTTTCACGAAGGCTGGTGGTAAGTAGGCATCTCGAAGGGTTTCTGCCAACAAAGAGACCTTGGAGTGCATATTGATTATGTGCAGATCTTCATTTCCACACACAAAAGTGTGTGACCTTATTTTCCTTAAGATGCACGGCACTTTCCAGGTCCCCCTCTTCTGATGGTGGTGTGAGAGGTGATCATGGCAGCAGCAGCCAGCAGGGGTCAGCCCTTCCCCTGAGCCAGGCACTGGCTGGGGTAGGGATGCGGAATCCTGTTCCAGAAAGACAGAGTCAACTGTCAGGAACGATAACATACTTCAATGTGTAAATTAAATAAAAATGATTATGGTGAGACTCATCACTATTGTCCCCCTCAAAACACGCTCCCTGGCTCCGAACACACTTGTCTCATCGTTCTTGCCACTTTCTGAAGGACCTCTGGAGTCCTGTCTCCTGAGTGTCTCAGTTGCCCTGTCCTGGCTGCCTCAATGTCCCTAACTGATTGGAACATTTACCTTTCACGGTCATTTGGACATTGGGGAAGAGCCAGAAGCCTCACGGGACCAGGAAGGTGTGAGGAAGGTGGGTACGGACACATGGGAATCTTTTTATTTGACAGAAATTGCTGCATGGGAAGTGAAGTGTGGCCCAGAGCACTGTCATGATGGAGGGAGAAACCAAGGATACTCAGGAAAGAGGATTCCAGACCTGCCTCTGGAAGAGGTGAGAACGATGGGCGAGCATGTCCACGCCAGGGCCAGTGCTCTGAGGGGGAGTAAGGGCAGCGTGGCTGTTACTGTAATAAATCTTTTAATTTAAGCATTCACCGTGCTTTTTTTTTTTTTTCCAGTTCTAGGGGTTGAATCCGGGGCCTCGCGTCTGCATGCTTTGCAAGTGCTAGACCACTGAGCTATGCCTCCAGCCCATTTTTTTTTTTTTTACTTTTTGAGACAGGGTCTTGCTAAGTTACGCAGACTTTCTCTGGTCTCTAACTTGTGATCCTCCTGCCTCTGCCTCCTGAGCCGCTGGGATTACAGGCGTGTACCACTGCGCCCGGCATTCACCGCACTTTTTGTCTACACCTTGTACTTCCAAGTGCATCCAGGGAAACGCGTAAACAGTGCTTGCTGGAGTAATAATCCCTTCCTCAAGCTACCTGGGCACAGGTGTCTCCCTGGGAGGGGTCCTGAGCTCACTCCCACTTCTCTGGCTCAGCATTAGCTGTCAGATCACTTCCACAGCTCCTTATTTTCCTAACCCCTTCTCTCCTCCTTTATAATCACCTGATTCTCATCTTCATTTCTCACATTTCCTCACAATGAGTGTTCACTGAACTACTTTAAATGAAGACCCTTTCTGGCCTCCCAAACCAGTGCACTGAGTCTTTGCATGACAACATGTTGCTTTGAAAAGTCTTATCACAGCATTTCAGGCAGTTTTCACATTATATTCTATTAAAATGATTCCACCCAAAGTTGTCAGAATTCAGAGATTACAGCTTCCACGGGATATGTTGTTAGGAATATATTCATATATTCACTTTGTTAGCCATCAAGCACATCCCACGGGGCTACATTTAACATCTCATTTGGTAGCGTAATTCAACAAAAAGGAGAAAGAGCAATATTTATTTATATTATGGAATGAATTTTATAGGGACACTAGATAGGCACATATTGTCATCCCACAGGAGGTATTTCTGCACTTCTCCCACCACAAGCAAGGTCACACAGAAAAAGGAAAATGAAGAGAAAGGAGAAAGCAGCAGAGAAATATAAGTGAGCAGGCATGTCTCCTAATTATGCAAGTCTGTTACATAAAAAGTTACTTTTTCTTATGCAAGTATTCTCTCTTCTAAAAAGAGCATGAACCTTATTCTTGTGAAACAAAAGCAGTAGCCTCCATCTGTGGTCTTCCAATTTAAAAATATCATTCCCTGATTAAACAGTTCAAGAAAATACGTCCCTCATGCACACTCCACACATATTGCCATTATGTGCCTGACAGTGACTTCTGAGGCATCATATTGGAAAGCCCTGCACTCCCAATAGCACAATATCCTGGGCTGGGAGACTGTGGTGGCCGGAGTGGCCACCCTACCCTGGTCCCATTAGCATTCATGGCCCATCCTCAGCCCCTCCCAGCTCTCTGTCTTTGCACCTGAAGGTGTCCTCCTGGTGGCTGTCACAACTGATGTGATGTGAGGCTTGATAAAGAGGTTAAGTGAATTCACCAAAATCATGAAGCAAGTTCATGAGAGAGCAGGGATTGGATACTAGGGAACCCCACCAGCTAACACAAGCACCACACAGGAAAGATTATCCCCACAGGAAGGCGATGGCCACAGGTAGGAGCCAGGTGCACCACCTGCCTTGTGACAGAGAGGCTGTGCTTCTCCTTTCCAAATGAGAGTCTGACAGTATGGAATCCATGATGTTACCCACTGTGCGGATTTAACTCGATGATGCAGTGCAAAGGGCGAGCCCAGAGTGAAAGCTACGCACATGTGTGTTAGTGCCTCATGCACTGCCATCCTGCGAGGGCTGAGGAACGAGAAGAGAGCCAGGAAACCGAGTCTAGCTTGTGGCAACGACGGCATCCATATAAATAAATGTTTAAAATAGACGAAGGCAAATAAGGAGAAATAAATCCAAATTGCCTTTGCTTTTGGAGCATTGGCAAACACAGGGCCCTGCCACCCGCCCCCAAGGAGAGCTCAGGGCATCTACAAATGAAGGCCAGGGAAGTGGGACTTAGCAGTGAACAGACACATATTGGGAACAAGACCTGCAGGTTGCAGGATTCCAGCTGCATGACTGATGAGCAGTAAGACTTGGAGAAACCACCTAGCTTTTCTGGCCTCAGTTTCCGTGCAAATAAGAATGACAATAATATGAGAGTAGATAGGTTGACGGACTTGAGGTACTTCGAAAAGCACTGCCATATACTGGGTGTTCAAGAAGTTATGTCGTTGTTAGGTGCTGTTGAGTAGGGTCCAACTCATAGCAACCCTGTGTACAACAAAATGAAACACTCCATGACACTGTGACATGTCAGCACTATGTCAGTGTTTCCCTGCTATTCCTAGGGTTTTCAATGGCTGATTGTTTTGGGATTGTTTCAGGAGTGGGCTGCCACATCCTTCTCCCAAGCCGATAGCACCTGGTAGTGTTACCAGGCAGTCTCCCATTCCCAGCCCTGCTTGTACATACCTAAATACAATTAAAATTATGTTTACATATATTGTTAAATTTATGTTTAAATGTAGTACAAAATGTAATAAATACATATATTAGATTATATATGTGTGTGTATGAGTATAAATAACATAATTTGCCAGCAGACTGTATGCATGATCCTCTTCTGAGCTCCAAATCCATGTATCTTAGCCCATATGATAACTCCACATAGGCTTGCGGCAGACATCTTAAACATAGAATGCCCCAAGTTTCTATAACCATCTTTTCACCTTCCCTACCAAACAAATCCTCCTCTTCCTCCTCCTCCTCCACTCCCTCTTCCTCCTCCTCTTCCTCCTCCACTGTCTATCTGCACAACTTCATTCATAAAGGTGCTCCAACCAAGCACCTAGAATGCCTGTTAGACACCTTCACCTTCCATCATCGTTATGGTTAGGTGCTGTCAAGTCAGGTCTGACTCATAGTGACCCTATGTACAACAAAACGAAACACTCCCCAATTCAGTGCCATTATACAGAGTAGAGTCGTTGTCCTAAACACTTCCTGTGGTTCACCAGCTCATCCTTCCCGACTATGAACTCTAGACAACTGATGATTTCTTCACTGACTTCACAGTTTTACCTTCTGAAGAATGCTTAAAAGTTGGAGCCACATAGTATGTAGACTTTATGGATTAGCTTCCTGTAATATGGATTTTTGTTCTTCATCTTAAGCCAGGCACAGTGGTACACACCTGTAATCCTAGCAACACTGGAGGGTGGAGGCAGGAGGATCACAAGTTTGAGACTCATAAGAGCCTGTGTAACTTAGCAAGACTGACTCAAAATAAGATAAAAAAATGGGCTAGTTTTGCAGCCCAGTGGTAGAGCACTTGCAAAATATGTAGGAGGCCCTGGGTTCAATCCCCAAGTACCAGAAAAGCAAAAACCAACTCATTTCTTTTTAATGCTGAATAATATTCCATTTTATGTGAGCACCACAGTTTGCTTATTCATTCACTTATTGAAGGATATATTGGTGGTTGCTTCTATGTTTTGACAATTACCTATGATAAAAGTGATATTTCATCATCTTGCCATTTTTTCTTATTTATTTATTTATTTACTTGGTTTTTATAATACTGGAGAGTTGAACCCAGGGCCTCACATATGCTAGTAAATGCTCTACACCGAGCATCTTGCCACATTCTGTTAGACAATTCTCAGTCCCCCTCAGACTCAAGGGGAACAGGTTAATGACAGGCATGTGCAGGAGGAGTCAGGAGTCACTGGAGGTGACCACCACACACATAAAATAACACCTTCCCACTTCCCACTGTGAAGTACCATCCTATTCTCATAAACAAAGAACTGACTTCTGGATCTGGGATCTGAAGGTGAGGTGACCAAAAAGCACATCAGACACCATCCTGGGTGCTGAGATCCAGGGGTGACTTCTTGGCCTTGCTCTTGGTTCTAATGGAGGAAATAAGGTAAAAGATATATAGATACATTATTTAAAAATATAAGACTAACATTATTTCAGATCAACATGCCTTCTCTGAAGACAGTCACATGGATGACCAAGCAGGAGTACCTGGGCTGGAGATGTCTACAGAATGGCCAGAGAAGATCTCCCTGAAGAGCAGGTCCTCAAGTTGAGACGTGAGACACAAGGAGCTGTCAGCTAGGGGGCATCCGCAATAAGAGCTTTGTAGGCTGACACTAGGGGCTAGGATTTAGCTCAGTTGGTAGAGCGCTGCACTGCAGTCTCTGAGGTCCCAAGTTCAATTCATAGCACCACAAAAATGGGAGAAGGGCCTGGCAATCCACTCCCAAGGCAATCCCGAAACACTCAGCCATTGAAAACCCTATGAGGGTCGCTATGAGTTGGATACCGACTAGACGGCACCTAACAACAACAAGGCTGACGCTACAAAGAAAAGGGGTGAGATTAGAATGAATCTGGTTTCAAAGAACGCACGGAAGTCCTGTGTGCCTGAAATAGTTAGGAAGAGGTAGAAGTGTAAGAGATGGGAGACAGGCAGGGAGGGTTTTGAAGAAATCGTTTGTGACTGTTCAGCTTGAAATGTTGCTGATATGAAGAGTGAGCCCTTTAATTCACAGGCAAAAATCCTGCAACTATTCAGAAAAGAAGTCTATCTAGAGTTTTACTCAAAGTGAAGGATATATTAGTTGCTCAAAGTGTAAATAAGGTCTACAAATCATTAGTGGCATAGACACTTAATGGCGTATACCTGTATTTTAGATATATATTTTAATCAGTCAATGTATCTCAATTATGAAAACCGAGGACCTATCCCAGAGTCTAACCTTAAGAATAACTGCTTCACCTTCTGCACAAAGGCAAGGTGAGAAGGCAGTGCAGATAGAACAAAGATTTCCCTTGAAAAGCACTTCCTGAAAGTGATTGAAATGCTGTATGATTAAGCATTATTAAAAAATCCATTCCACAGTACTAAGAAAGCAGTGAGCTAGATCAACTAATGACCTGGAGAAATTTAAGGGTCACTTCATAGAAGAAATAACACTTGCATTGAATCTCATACACCAAGGGGTTTGCCAGTCAGAAAAAGGGCAGCTTTGTGATTTTTCCATGGTGTCCTGGCAATCAATCCCCGCCTTGATGTAAAAATGGAAAGTGCACTTTCTGGCAGATCACGTAGATTTTCTCACTCATGATGGAGGCGCTTAGTTTCCATTTACAAGTAAATGTAACGGTTGGTTCTAAATATCTTGAGATAACCCTAAATCCAGAAGCACAATTTTTTACATGATGGTGGCTCATACTTAGCATGTAATGCTGGGGAACTCCTGGCTTTGTATGTAAAAACTGACTTGATTCCAGATGTTAGTGTCTGGGAAAAGGAGGTGTCTGCACTTCATACATGACAGCTTCCAGATGAATAAGGTCTCAGGGAGGAACTTCTCTGTAAACTGCTGATGAACCCTTGGCAATTACTCCTTCGTGTCACCAACTTTTTATATTATCAGTCTTTTTAGTTCTATCCTTTACGTACAGAACCCTGATGATGATACTGTGATGATGATCCAAGCTTAAAATAAAAAACAAAACCAAATTTCCCAGCAGAGAGCTTTTCCTCCGAGCTTAATCCTATAATTATGACACAATCTGACCAGGGTGCTCTTAGAACTTATCAAAAAGAGATGAAAGACAGCCCCACATGAAGACTGGACCACGAATATTTGTGGCGGCTTTGGTCATCATACCCCAACCTGGAAACAATACACAGATTGATCAATGTTGAAAGGATAAACAAAGAGGGTATATTTACTATACCAATGGAACACTACTATACACAGCTATAGCAGAGGAGTGAACTTCTGACTCACATAACGGCATGGGTTAGCTTCAGAACATTTGCAGGGTAACAGAAGCTGGATGCAGATGTTATATGAGTCTGTTTATATGATACTCTAGAAAAAAAAAACAAAGCTAATTTAGATAGCCAGAAAACAAAGTAATGTTTATGGGACTAAGAGTCTGTGTATGTGCTGACAGAGAAGGGGACTTTGGGAGATAATGTAAATACTCTACTGTAAAAGTGAATGTATTTGTCATACCATACATTGAAAATGGTATACCTTGGTGCATGTAAATTATATCTCCTTAAAGTTGATTTAAAAAAAATCTGTGCATTTGACAAACAAAACCTATGAAATGCACAAATCCATCCCAGATGTGGCCACTTGTCCACGGCACTCCCCCCACAAGCTAGTCCAACTACCATCTTCTGCCCAGAGAGCTGCAAGAGGCTTCAACCAACTACCCCAACTGCAGGTGTCAGACTGACTGTTCTCTCAGAGCAGCTGGAGTGAGGCTTGAAACAAAGGGGACAGGGGGCTCATCATGCCACTCTCAGGCTTAAAATCCTCCAAATATTTCCTCTCCATCAGAACCAAACTTGGGAACTCCTCCCTTGGTATAGCAAATAGGATCAGGTTCTGCTGTGAGTCGCAGGAGGGTTTCACAGGGTGGCTTTAAAGAACTGGCGTTTGTTTTGTTCTCAAGCCAGAGAAATCCAGCGACGGCATAGTCCAGGGCTAGACTAGCTTTACTAGACAGACAGACAGACAGACAGACAGACAGACAGACAGACAGGCAGGCAGGCAGGCAGACAGACAATAAAGAGCTGCTTTCAGTCCCCTCAAGGCAAAAGCGCCCGAGGCTTTTCCTTTCTCCCCTTCTCTCGCAGTTCCCGCCTAGTGTCCCCAGTGACTTGTGATTAGATACCTGCCATACCCGCCTGAACGGGATTTGCGTGCCCCACACCTAACGACTCGGGAAGCAGGAGGAGCTTTTCAATTGCACTTAGCAAAGTCCTTCCCAGCACTTCTATGAGTTTTCTTCATGAACTTTAGGCAGAAAGGCCTGTGGGGTGTTGGAGGTGATTCTTCTCACTGAAATGGTGACAGGCACTAAGGTAGGGCAGGAAAAGGTGCCTAGGCCTGCTGTTCTGGTCCCCGAGGCTACAGCCCTCTACCCTCACTCCTCAGTCTGGCCTTGGTGCCACCGAGTCCACACAGCCACGCCAGCTGCACGTGCTCCTAATGAAGACCGCCCTACTCCTAACACCGCGTGGTCTCCTAGCGAAAGCTCGGGTCTCTGTACCAAGTCCCTATCGTACATTAAACTCACTCCACTCCAAGAATCTGTCCATGCTCGACCAGGAACAGAGGTCTGGGGGGTTCGGGTCTGTCTGGGTGACTCATACCCACCTCCCCAGACACCAGCGCTGCTGAGCCCTACAACCTCTACCTGCAACCTCCAGTGCTTTAAAATCAAGCAGCAGCACAGCCCTAGACTTCCGTAAGGACGCAGGTGCGGCCAGGACCCGCTGACTCTTAGGACCCACGGGTGGGACGATGGAGGCGCGAGTCCTGGGCTCCCTCGTCTTGGACCGCCAGCCTGACCACTGGGGCTGGGGCGGTGGCCAGGAGCTGGGGCCACAGCTGCAGCAAGAGAGCGCAAAGTTTGGCTCCATCTCCCACACAGGCAGCTTGACCCGCCGGGGGCGCGGCCAGGACCGGGCAGAGCTGAGGTGAGCCAGGTGCCTGGCTCAGTCTCCTCCCAGCCTCCAGGCTCGTCCGGCCTCGGGGTAGGAAAGGGGACTCCGAGAATCTCTTGTCTCCAGACGATCCACGGAAGCTGTCGTTTAGCCGCACCCCGGAGACGCCTGACAGCCAAAGTGCCCCACATGCCTCCGACTCGCCGCGGGGGCTGCCCATTCAAGGAAGGTGACAGAGGCGCCCGGCTGCCATCAGCACCCTCCGCGCAGCCCCGACGCAGGCAGCCTCGGCCGCCCCTGGACGCCCCCGGAGCCCAGGGCGCATCTGCCGCGCCTTCTCCTGGCTAAGCGCGTGGCACCGCCGCCCGGCCCGCGCATTGAGCGAGTCCTTGCCGCCCTGCTTCCGCAGGACGCCACCGCCTTCTGCAGCAGCCCCGGGGCTAGGTCCCCACGCAGCAGCGCCGTCCTCAGGCCCCGCCCCGAGCCCCAAGTCCAGCCCACCTGAGCCACACCCTCAGCCCCGCCGGTCCGGGCGCGCTCTCCAGTCCTCGCCCTGCGCTTCTGGGGTTCCGGGACGCTCCTCGCGCGTCTTCTTTCCTTCCGATGGCGGGCACCTGCCCTTTTCCCGGGGATCCCCTTCTCCGCCATCAGTGCCCAGTCGTCCAGGCCCCGCCCCCGCCAGCCTGCAGGTGGGGAGAGCCTGGAGCAAAGGAGAAGGCGCGGGATGGAGCCTTCTTCAAGCTCCTCAGTTGTGCACAGGGACAGAGGAGCCTCCCGGGAGAAATCCACTCCGCCAGCTGAGGTGTCTCCTGAGGAGTCCCTTCCTGGAGAATCTGCCTAGACCACAGAGGTGGGCGTGGTCCTATCCGTCCTCCTGCCTTCTTGAGGGGCAGTGTGGCTGGCACTATGCAATCCCGACTTTAGCTCAGGCCTTGCTCTGGTCTTGGTTTCCACAGACATCTGTGATTAAAAGGTCCATGAGGCTTATTATGGAAAGAACTATAGTTAGAATATTTAATGGGGAACTATGGGGGAGCAGGGTGTCCTCTGTCACCAAATCTCTATACATACTGACAAGGGAGGGCCCAGCTCACTAGGGAGAGGTCTTCACATTGCTACCACCCTTTAGGTGTGGATCACGCTTCTGTAGCGTGTAGCATGTAGGCCATAATAGAAATTGTCAACAGTGATGTCCTTGGGAGATGGGCTGGGACACACGTATAATAGGAATTTTGTTTTTCAGTCCACGTTCTTTCTGTTCTGTTTGGTTTCTCTGTGCTTGTGCTGGTGGAAAGCATACCCAAGTGCCTGCAGACTCATCCTGACGATTCTGCTCTTCTCCTGGCAGAACCAGGCAGGGGAGGTCCGGGGCCACTCTCCCCATTACCCACCCTGATGCCTTTTGCTCTCTGATTTCCCCAGTGCTACCCCCTTAGGTCCTCATGTTCTGCCAGGAGCTACCTGGTATGTTACCAGTGCTCAGGTCTTATGGGTCCCTGGGGAGCCCCAGCCTCCTGAGAGCGGAATTCTGATTCCCCTTCCAGAATTTCTCAGGTGAAAAGTCAGCTCGTGAGAAACCAGAAACCTCCAGGGAATGGTCAGCCCCAAGGGGCAGCCACCTCTCCCTTCCAGCGGTGCCAGGTCTCCTGCTGGCCTCCAGCCTCACCTACCAGGCTCAGGTGGTCACACTCCCACTCCACACTGCTGCAGTCAACAGTGGAAAGGAAGCCTGACTTTCTCTGGTGTCACCCTCATTCTTGATCTCGAGAAAACCCCACAAGGTGTTTTGAGCCCAATGCACTGAAACAAACCAAACTGACAAAAACATGACAACCTGAGAAGACCCGACAGAGATCCAGAGGTACTACAAGTCTATTTACTTTTTCCCAAGCCCAGGCATGCTAGAGAAGTGTGATCCACACCTAAGGGGCGGTAGCAATGTGAAGACCTCTCCTTAGTGAGCTGGACCCTCCCTTGTCAGTATGTATAGAGATTTGGTGACAGAGGACACTTGGGAAACCAGCAAAGCCAAAAACATAACTGTAAAGTGTTGGTCCTGATAGGCCTGGGCAGCAGCAACTTAATAGTATTGTTTTGTTTCCAGAAGTGAATTCTACTGATAATTGCCTAGTTCTTTACTTCCTTTGGCTACTGTAGACCTGGCTCTGGGGAAGAATCATAAAATCCACTCAAACTGGTTATATCCTCCTAAAGCAATAGTAATGTTTTCTTGTATTTTTTTTTAAGTCCCACAGTGATTTGAACACAAATGCACTTCATTTAAATGTTTCTTAACTTTTGAGTTCCCTGAGAAAAACAGAATGCAGTTGCCAGGGTCCTTATAAAAGAGGGAAGTAGGAGGGTCAGAGGGGGAGAAGATGCGAAAGTAGATGCAGAGGTACGAGAGATGCAATGGATGGTTTTCAAGATGGAAGGGGACATTGGAGAAGGACTGTAGGCAACCCGAAGAAAGCTGGGAGAGGTCAGGAAATGGATTGTCCTCTGGAACCTCCACAAAGTACCAGCACAGCTGACACCTTGAATCTGTCCAGTGAGACCCGTTTTGTACTTTTAACAACCAGGATGATTACATAATAAATCTGTGTTGTTTTAAGCCAGTAGGTTTGTGATAATTTGGCAAAGTATCAAGAAGAAACAAATATGTGAATAGCCACTTCCTCTCTCCCTTTCTCAAGCTCAGATAGTACAGGAGCAAGGAACTGGCATGGCTGGACCCACTACCGGCTTCTGCACCCTTCATACTCACTCATGGTTGATTTAAAAAAGAGAGCGATGGAGATATGAAAAAAATCTGGTAAAGTTTTGTTGTTTGGGGGCATTTACAACAATGCAATGACAGTTCCCATAGTGTCATGTGAAATTCCTCTTTCTGTAATTGAATCACAGTCAGCAAATACGTTCTTTTTTAAAACTGTGTTGCTGGTCTGTGGACTAGCATTTGCTGTTGAAGGAGAAAAGAAAAAGTATAGCTCAGATTTCTTCAAGTGAAAGTTAAATCCTAATCTAGAGTAGCATGCAAATTGAAGTGATCAGTACTGAATTCAGAGGTAATGTCTTATTTTTACATTTGGTTATGACTGTGCTCTTTACCACTGACTTACATGATTAAAAGTTGTGGTGCCTCCTGGGCTGATTTTTCTACAATATTATTCTACTAACCAGTGGTTCTCTTTAAAGAACTTCTGCAAGGTGCGTACAGGGTTGTCCTTTGGTCTTTGTGGTACAGGTAGTTTCCTGGAGTATTCAAAACAACACATCTCAGGACAACTGATTGGAAGGAGGTGTGGCAGTGGAGGTGGTAGTCTGTGTCACCTCCACCTACAAATTGTATTGAAGGTGTACCATATATCAGATGGAGGATGACGCCACTGGGTCCATTCAGTTGACTGTGCAGAACAGCTGTGGATATTGAAGAGAAGGTGCTTATTGTAGAAAGAGCATTTTCATAATTCCGAGTGGAACTGATCCTTAGGGAATGGAAAGGGAGGCGGGGAGACCGGCGAGGTTCATAGCATGACATCGGGAGGCCTCGGGCTTCACGGCAGGACATAGGAACCTCCCAGGAGATAAGTCTGAGGGCTGGGGATCTAGGGAGACAGGTGCAGGTGGCTGCCAGAGGGGGATGAGGGGAGGGGAGGAGCTCTATGCCAGTCCCTACTGTCTGGGCTGTGCCTCAAAGGTGTGCATCCAGGTGTCTGGTGGGGTGTCCAGGGCAGCTGTCTGTCACAGGCCTGGCAGTGAGCTGAGTGTGTGTGCACCCTGCGAGAGTGAGGGTGGGTAGGAGCTCGCTGCCCCTGCTTGGAACCTGTCAACACCGTGGGGCAGGGTGAGTATCAGGGCCTGGGACGCTGCTCTTTTACACTGCCTTATAAACCATCCCATGAGGTCCTCCTCTGCTCATCTCTGGCCTGGGCATTCTAGGGAAAGGACTTCTGGGAAATAGCACCTCATCATCCCCAAGCTGGCACAAACAGACACCATCAGGTAATCAGAGCTTAGAGACATGACCTCTCCCTCATACATGAAGACCCTCCAAAAGGGATACGCGGCTTTTCAAGAATAACAGAAGCATATGTTAAAGTCATGATGCAGTTACAGTGCTGGGTACCACTGGACTTCTATGCTTCTGCTGAATTCTTAGAATGCTCTTGAGGAGGGAAATGGAGTTTAGCAGCACCTGATCAGTTCTAGCAGCGCAGAGCCAACAACAGAGCCAAGCAAGGGTACCAAGCAGGGGAGAAGGATGAATAGCTGGTGTGAGTCATCCAAGGACCTTGCTTTTTCCAGGAATAATCTCAGGTGTCCCCAAATGCCTCACTTCTGGAGCTCTTTGTCCAATGGTATCAGACAGCTGGCATTGCAAGAAAGTGAACCTCAGGAGAAAAAAAAAATAACTTAAAAAAAGATCTTACTGTATTGCCAGCTGCTGTGTTCAGCCTCAGAGAAGGAAAAGAAAATTTATCATATTTTTGTAATAACAGGGGAGAAAGGTAGCAGCTGTCTGATAGATGCACTATTTTAGCTAGTAATAAGTGCCAGGAATGCTTTTTTTTTTTTTTAAATGCTATTGTCATGGTTTGAATATGAAATGTCTGCCACAGGCTCATGTGCCTGCTCGTGCCCAGCTGGTGGCACTCTTTTGGGAAGTGGTGGAAACTTTAGGAGATGGGACCTGGCTGGAGGAAGAATGGCACCAGAGGCATGCATTAAAGGGTCTACTTGGTCCCCAAGCCCATCCCTTCTCTCTGCTTCCTGACTCCCATTAGCTGAACAGTTTCCTCCTCCACACACCTTGCCTCAGGCCCAAATTAATGCAACCTGCTGATCACAAAATGAAACCTCTAAACCTGGGAGCCCAATAAATCTTTCTTCCTCTAAAGTTGTTCGTTGAGGTGTCTGGTCACAGTGAGGAAAAGGCTAACACACGCAGTCATCATGAGCTCTAACAAACATGGGGCCAGGAAAGTTGTTTCATGAGTCAGATAACAGGGTAAGGCAGCAGGAAGGTCTCAAGTGTTCAGAATCTTTGGCTCAAAAAGAAACTGAAGATAATTACCAATAATAATAACAATAAGAAGAAGAAGTCAGAAGCTAGCCAAATAAAATATTCCTATTTATTATTATATGTAAAAGTTCAAATGACTGTACTTCTGTTCACGATAAAATGAGATTAAGGCTTTTTAAATTACAATAATCTTTAAAACCATAACTAGGGATGGGTTCTTGCCCCTCTCGATGTTTTTATGAGCTGTGAAACATTGGGGATACACTGAAACTCTACATTCCTCATGTGCTCCGACTCTAAGATGGAAGATCTCATGATCACAGCTTCCTAAGGCAGTTGAGAACATTAAATGAGATGATGGTGCACCGTGCTTAATACCTTAGCACAGAATCAGTTCTCACGAAATATCAAGGTATAGTGTTTCTCTGAGCACCATGAAGACATAGCCATTCCTCTCTTCACAGTTCCTGATGGATTGACTATCAACTGTATATCATCGTTATCATTTTGCAAAGACGTTAGAATATGCCTGGGAATTCTTAAACCAGGGATATTAATTTAGGTTCTCCCTAGAAGTGGCAACGAAGAAAAAAAAAAATCAGAACAAGGAGAGATTTATTGGGAGAGATACGGGTGAAGGAAAAACGGGAGGGAGCAGAAAGAAAGGAGAGTCTTCAGACTGTGAGGAGGAAGCAGAGCAGGGGGTGGGGTAGAAGCATCTCAGCCCGGTGGGTGGGGAAGCCCTAAAGCCAAGTCCCTGTGGAAGGACCCCTTACTCACACAAAAGGGGCCTGCTTTTAGCACAGGGGCCTCACTACAGCCTCGTCTATGAGCAGGTCCAGGAAGCGTGGTCTCTGCAGACATGGGCCTGGATCCAACAGGGCAGTGGCCATGGGTCAAGGAGGAGACCACAGTAGCCAATGTGAGCAGAGCATTGCCAGGTCTCAAACCCGCCTGTCCAGGAAGCAGCTCCATGTGGTTCTCTTGGGATTTTCCTCCTGAGATAGGGAAACAAGTCACACCCCACACTCCTGCAATGGTCTCAGGGGCCCCAGTCCACCACCATGTATTCAAGTGTCCCTCACCTCAGCACTCACTCCACCATGTATTCAAGTGTCCCTCACCCCAGCACTTCCCTCAGGAAGTCCCCAAAGATCCCCTTGTGGTAGGACCTGAGCCTGCATTTCTGAAAGGCTTGAACATTGCCACGTCTGGGTTACAGTGTGTGCCACTCAGTCCAGGCGGTACAAGAGGCCAAAGCGGCAGCTCACCTGGATGCTCCGCGTACTCCTCCCTCTTCTCATCTGTAGACGCAACCTGGTCTCTTCCTAACAGTCAGGGTCAAGTACCTGCCAGGAAGATGAATTTTAATACCTGCCAGTCTACGAACAGAAAAGGCAGCAGGGCACTGCACATTCCTTGTGCCCACAGATTAACAGGTAATATACTTCATCTTCCTGACACGCAGCTTCTGTGAGAGCCACACCATGCACCACAGTGGAGACACAGCTAAAGCTTGGGCTGAAGGGCGTATACAAAGACACTGGGTCCCACGAGGGCCAGGGCCACCTACACTTATCAATTTCTTCAGTCCTACTGAGGCTCAGGCCCAGAAGATCCTCTGACTTCTTATAAAAGTGCTAATGCCCCCTCTGATGTGGACCCTCTTCAGTGCCCACAGCACCCAGCCACGGTGGGAATTTCCAGACACATGACCATGTGGTTTTGATGGTCACGTGCTCCAGATCTACTAGGGCACAGTAAAAACTACTTCCTTACAAAGGTGAAGAATGCTGCTTGAGTGACATGCTCTTGATCTAGAATCCGAAGGACTTGTGTTCTGATTTTCCTGTAGGACTCCATAAGCTTCCTGCTGCATCTCCACCACCACTGACACCTCCTACTCTACAGAATGTACATGGAGATTTGGCCTGACCATTTGTGTTGGCTGCACCAAACCCTAGAAGAAATATAGTGCTCTTTCCTGTGGTTGGCCCTACCTAAGTTGGTAGCTTTGATATCACATAGCAGGTGAGCTAGATCTACCTTCGTAGGCATGAGCAGCATTTCTGCACATGGCCCAAGGAAGTGCACCTGACATGGTAATAGAGATGGCAATGTGATGTCAGTTTAGAGAGGATGTTCTGGCAGGCTGTGGCCACTAGATGCCCCCAAACCCACTGAAGTGCATTCCTCAATCTTCTTACCCGCTGGGGCACAGGTTCTCTCCAAGGCCTGCAGTACCCTGGTCGTCTTGTACTCATCTTGCCCAGTTGGAATGATGGCATCAGTGCAATGGGTCAGGAAGGTATTCAGTGGGAGGACCAGGATGTCCAGACATCTGTAGACTATGCGGTCCGTTAAGTTATCCCAAGACAAAGCTGTAAGTGATTGTGGTTTTCCATCCCATGTGCACACAAAGACGAGTGGATGGGCCCCCGTGCAGGCAGTCTGCCTGAGTTCTGAGAGGCCTGCAAAATCCTCTCGGTGGTGGAGGGGCAGTTGACAATGTGCTATCAATCCTTTGGAGTCGTGTGTGGCAGCAGAAGCCCTGCCACTGGCAGGGTGTGGGGGGGATTTGTATATTTAACATTCTCTGTTGCCAAATGGCTTCCCAAAGTGGTTTTACCATTTGGCAAGTTGCGTCTGAGATTTGAAGACTTTTCAAGTTTCTGAAATAAGGAGATAGATGAGCAAACTGTCCTTGTATGTCTTAGTTAGGGTGACACAGTCCTGGCTCGATTTTATAGCCCTGCAGTTGGTGTTTTGTTTTCCGGGGAAACACTCCTCTTTATGGCTCACCATGTAATTTCCCTGCTGTCAAGAGGCAGAATTAAGTTATTCCTCTTTTTAGAAGAATGATATAAGCAGGAAATAATGAATGCAAAATGCTGTAGTTAAACATCAGCAGATAAACTGATGGATTGGCTGTCGCTTAGATTATGCTATAAATGGAAAGAAAGTGATATTTAATCATTTGCAGAAAAAATAAAAACAGTGGTGATGGATTTGGTGTACTTTGACTCTGAGTGACTCATCACAGCAAATTGTTATTTTCCAGTTAATAGAGGGAACAAAAAGGGCAAGGCAGAGAAAAGTCATTGCTTTCAAGAGCATGCCAAGTCTCCTGAGCTGCTCAAATGTGTGAAGTATTACTACCTAAAGGCTGTGAGCTGAAATATGTCTTCCCAAAAGTCATAATTTGAAGTTCTAACCACCAGTACCCCAGAATGGGAACATATTGGAGGATAGATAGGTGTTTGAACAGGTAATTAATGTTAAATAAGTGGCCCTGATCTACTCTGTCGGGTGTCCTTATAAGAAGAGAAAACGCGACAGACACGCCCACACAGGCGCACGCACAGTGGTGATCATGTTAGGATGCAGGCAGAGAATGGCCGCCTGGGAGATGAGAGAGACCTCCGAAGAAACCCATGTGATGATGCCTTCACCTTGAACTCTTGCCTTCCAGAGCTGGGGGGCAGTGAATCCCCATTCCGCAAGCCCCTGCCTCACCAGAGGGAACTCTGTGGTGTGGCAGCCTGAGCAGACCAACACGGGAACATTTGTGGAATTAGTGCCTTCGGTAGTCAGGGAGCAAGCTGGGTGTCCATGAACCTATTTCAATACACCCGCTCAGTATCATTATCACTGTTTTAACTTAGGCCAACATCGCCAAATCGGGAGATGTGAAATAAACAGATTGCAGGCAGCTCTGGAGAACTTGGAAGGCCTCGAAGAGGGCAGAAGCTGAGAATGGCATGACTTCTGGAGCCGGCTGCAGCCATGCCGTGCATGTGGTCTTTGCTTTCCCACTCACCGCAGGCCCCCTCAGCACACTGCCTCCTAATACACTGATTTGGGCCTTCCCTGGCATTAATCATTGCAAGCACCCTCAGACAAGAGCACAAGAAGGATGTTCGACCTGCAGAAGAGCAGGAGGCAGTGGGAGCTCTGAGGCAGACGGCAGGGGCGCCTACACCACCGGAAGTGGAAGAGGCACAGCACAGAGTCTCCCTTCAAGCCTGCAGAGTGGTCCTGGCCTCAACTTCAGTGCAGCGGATCTGACGTTGACCTTTGGGACTCTATCATTGAGCAAATTTCTATTGTTTCAGGACATCAAGTTTGGGGTCATTTGTTGCAACAGCTGCAGGACACTGACCCAGAATTGTCTAAAATTTGCTCCCCCAATTCTCTAATGACCGTCCACAGGGCTCTACCTCCTAAAGGTTCTTCTACCTCCAAAAAGCACCACAGACAGAAGACCACAGGCCAGATCCAAACCACAGTAGACTGTCACACAAATGACCAGAAACCTGGTGGCTAATAGCAGAATAAATTTATTCTCTCCTGGTTGTCAAGGCCAGAAGCATGAAGTCAGGGCATGGCAGGGAAAATCTTGTGAATAACAGAGAAGCACTGACATAGTGCCAGTCATGGCACAGTGTTGGGGAGTGTTTCATTCTGTTGTACATCAGGTTGCTAGGAATCAGACCCAGCCTGGCAACACCTAACAACAACAAGTCAGAGGCTCACATCTCAGAGAAGAAACTTTCAGTGAATAATCTTTTCAAGTAGTTCTGGTTGGGAGCCAGGGCCAGGTGCCTGCTGAGGTACTTCACCCCATCTGCACTGTGACCCAGCGGCGCTTTTTCTGTGGCACCCTCTGGGGATCATGGATGACATCATAGCTTGTTTCAGGAGAAAGGTGGAGTTTATGAAAACTAGAAACGCAAATCTTCATTTGACAGCTGTGACTTAAGATGTGACAAACACTCAGTGGACTAAATGAAGCAGGTCAGAGGGTCAATATAGGTGCCTTGTCTCAGTTTGGCAGCTGATGGCCATTTGCAAATCCTTTTGTGTCGTGAGTAAGTAGATGGTGCAATAAAAAATCTGACTATTACTCTTCCCCAAAAGAGTCCTGCCCATTTTCCTCAGCTGCTGGGGGCAGTCATGTTACACCTGATAGGAGCATCTTGGTTAGGGCAGCAGCCGGCCATATTGAACCCTAGGGTGGGGCAATATCCTACAGACTTAGGGGGAGCACAGGGTGTGTGCAAAGCGCAAGTATGAGATCAAGCTAGGGCTTGGGTCCTGTGCTATCAGCCAGCGTGGAGCCTGAGTCCAATCAGTCATTGTGGCCCAAGGCAGCCCCAAGAACAGCTCTAAGCAGGGAGGCCTGGGTGAGATTGCCTGGCTCGCTGTGCTCTGTGCATCCTGTCACCTGTTGATGGTGGGAGAGTCACATGTCCTGCACCCACGGAGGGGACAGCAGAACTGGAACTGTGCCAGGTACAACTAGGAGCTGTACCAGGTCTAGCCATTAGAGATGATTCCACCTCTTCTGTTATGATTAATAGACTGTAGGAAGGAGTGGGGAGTTTCAGTAAGCTTTGAGTCCTTTGAGCAAATCATTGAGCGTGAGGGGGCCATGGGAACTCTCTGAAACTGGCATTTGGTGTCAGAACTGAACATGGTCTCATGCAGGTCTGGTGCCCCTGAAGCTTGAGTTTGGGCTCAAAACTTTGCAGTTGGCCTCACTTTAGGTATAGGCTGAGTGGTAGATGGGATTCTCTGGTTTCTCCTCCTTCTAGAACATATTCAACTTTTCATGTCAAATTATGGTTCTCTTATCTGCTGGCCAGCACCTCATCTTCCTCCCATGGAGTTGGTTGGTTTTCCATTCATTTATGCATAATGGATGCCCCAATGTGCAGTGAAGGACTGTTCCTTCTGGTTTAAGGAAAGATCACCATTGTCAGTTGTTGTGAGGAGCTAGGGCCAGTTGTGCTGTTCAGGATGGAGAGAAATAGTTAAGAGACTTTCCCTGACTGTACACTTTATTTGGCACAGCCAAGGACTGTAGACCTACCTTCTCTTCCTCTGTGAACTGCAGCTAAGCCAGAGAACTTCCTGAGGATGGGAGGGAGGGCAGTGTGCTGATTTGGTCTCTTTTGTGATTAGATGTCAGCCTCTGAAAAACTTTAAAGTGGCAGTGATGGAGTTGATGCTGGGAAGAGCTGACTTTGCTCTCTGCTAAGGAGGCTTTAGGGAGCTGGGTAATGCCCGTTTCTCTGACCATTTCTCCACTCAGAGTTTGAGTAACAATCCTTTCTTAAAATGGAAAGTGGAGTTACTATAAATCTAGATGGAAATAAAATTATTAGTTAAGGATTTTCAATTAAGGTCTATTTATGACTATTGCAAAGGTGGTTACAGCTTTCATGGGGAACAGCTGCCCCTGAGCTGTAATCTACCCCTGACACTGGAATAAAAATACCCATTATCCTTTGATAACCATTATCTTTATTCCATTTGCTTTCTCTGGTGCCTCAGTGACAGTACAATAGAAGATAATCACACACCGGGAAATTGAGCTGAATTGGCAAGAGCAGGGTTCATGAAATCCATTCGCCCTGTGGAAATGTATTGAAGATGTCTTTTCCTCAGTTGGGAAGTGTTTCCTCTATTTGTGACATTTGCTGGTTTGGAGAAATATCTTTTCTGTGCTATAAATACTCTCACCTCCTTTCTCTTAAAATATACGGTTAGGTAATTACTCTCACTTTATATATACCTTGGATATGTATCTGTATGAGATAATCCCAATTATAGAAATGGCATCTCAATTGTATATACGCTTTGTATTTGGAATTATTTTTCTTTATCTTACTTGTGTAGTTTTAAAGCTACTGCAGAGTCTCAGATGGCCTGGCAATTTTACTACTGGCTCTTTGTTCCAGGAAAATGAAAACTTTCATGCATATATGCATATACACAGAGACATAAAAAGCAAAAATTAAATTAAATTAAAAATAAACAAATCAAAGAAAAGACCTCACAGTTATTTTATTCATATAAGCCCCAAAATGGAAAAAATGCCAAGGTCCTCCATATCATGAAATGCTACCCAGTGACAAAATGGAATGAACCACTGTTACATGTGGTTTTGACGAATTTCCAAGGAATTATGCTGAATGTGCAAAATCAATTCCAAAGTCTTCCATACTGTGGAGTTCTCTTTGTATGATATGCCTGAAATTTCAAATTACAGAGGCAGAGGCCAGATGAGCAGTGGCAGAGGTCAAGGTGGAAACGGTACGGTGGTTAGGAAGGAAGTGGGCACAGGTGTAAGAGCGGCATCCTGTGTGGCAGAATCACTCTTGACTGTGCTTGTGATTACACAGATCTACAGGTGTGAAAAAGTGTGGAACTAAACATGCAAAAGAACAAATGAGTGCAGATAAGATGGCAAACCTGGAATAATGTCATTGATTGTGTCAATGTCCATTCTTGGTTGTGATGTTGGGCTGTAGTTATGTAAGATGATAGTGCTAGAGAAAACTTGGTTAATGTACATAGGCTTTTCTCCATATCATTTTTTATAAGTTCATGTCAATGTGCAATAATCTCAAAATACACATACATACATAACAATATAAGATTGTCATTGCAAAATTAGCAGAAAGTGTAAAGATAAATATTAATACTTCTGTTCCCTCTCTTTATTTCATGAATTTATGAGAAACTTGAGATCTGGTAATGTTATGAAAGATAACTTTCTTCACTATCTAGAATATTTTGTGTGTTTTACATTGTGCTACTTGAAGAACAAAACATCTTAACCCATGCCTTTGCTTATCTTGTAAGTGTCTGTGTGATTTCATTCTTCATTTGTTGTTGTTAGGTGCTGTCAAGTCGGGTCTAACTCATAGAAACCCTGTGCACAACAAAACGAAACACTGCCTGACTTCGTGCCATGAACACAATCAATCTTTTTGATCTGCCAGTGCTTCTCTGCTATTCACAGGGTTTTCAATGGCTAATTGTTTCAGGAGTGGGCTGTTGGGTCCTTTCTCCAAGTCTGTCTGAGTCTGGAAGCTCAGCTGAAACCTGTCTACCATGGGTGACCCTGCTGGTATCTGAATACTGGTGGCATAACTTTTAGCATCACGGCAACACACAGGCCCCCACAGTATGGGCAAACTGACAGACAAGTGGGGATCACTCTTCATTGTTGTTGTTGTTAGGTGCCATCGAGTCGGTATCCAACTCATAGCAATGCTTACAGGGTTTTCAATGGCTGACTGTTTCGGGATTGCCTTGGGAGTGGATTGCCAAGTCCTTCTCCTGTTTTTGTGGTGCTGGGAATCAAACTCGGGACCTCAGAGACTGTAGCGCAGCGCTCTACCAACTGAGCTAAATCCCAGCCCCATTATGCAATGGTTGTGGAATTTTGTATGATGAGATGAATCAATCAATCAATAAAACTAGCATTAACTAAAACTATGTGAAAGTGTTTTGTATGTGTATACACCCATATTTGCTTTTGTCTTTTAGTTTTTACCTGAAATTTATTTTATATATTTTGCTGGATTCCAGGTACTGTTCTAAGCCCCCTACAGGTATTGCATTCACTCATTCCATCTCTAGTGATACTGTGGCGAGAAAAGCCCTACCCCTATCCTCCTTTGAAATATAATGCCATAGCCCCAGTAAGGTTAAATGACTGCTCAAGGTAACACATGAGTAAGGGGAGCCCCAGCAATGGAACAGCAGACCTTAGGAAGGTGTGGACTCTGGGGAGCATCACTCTAAGCCAGTGATTCTCACCTGGGGACAACATTACCCTCTGTCCCCAAGGGAGACTTTGGCAACATTTGAAAGTATTTTTGGTTGTCACCACTTGGGGAGAGGAGGCTACTAGCATCTAGTGGCTAGGTGTCAGAGATGCTGCTGAGCACCCTGCAATGCCCAGGACAGTCCCCCATAACAAAGAAATACCTGACCCCAATATCAACATGCAGAGCATCCAGTTTTGCAAGTCCTTTCTCCAGGTGCATGATAGAATTTGCATTTCTTGGAGTTGGTGTGGCCATATAGCTGTGACATGTGCACATGTATTTGTTGGGTTGCTTTCTGTCTTCTTTGGGTCCAGGGTATGGGTAAAATGTTTGATATAATGGTGGACGATGCATATGCACAAGGATATCCACAGTAGGCTTATTTGAATTTTCAAAATATGGAAAATTACCAAATATCTGCTTTAATCATCTATGGTTGGGTAATAAATTATACCAGCACTTGGAAGCCTAAAACAAAATGATTTATCTTCTCACTATTTCTGCAGATCAGATATTCAGGGGCGACACAGATAGATTTGGCTCATGGTCTCCCAGGAGGTTGTGTGTCTGCGGGGGCTGCAGGCATCTCAAGTTTGGCCAGGGGTGGAGGGCCTCTTCCAATCCACTCATATAAGACATTTACAGGCCTCAGTTCCTGAAGTGCTTGCTGACAATTTGCTTGAGACTGGGAAATTGAAGTAAACATTACCTGGGCTTGCCATAAGGTTTGAGTGTCCTCAGAACATGGAAACTGGCTTTCCCCAGAATGAGTGATTCGAGACAGAGAGCAAGCAAAGGAGAGGAAACCCAACAAGAATACTGTATTTTGTGCAGACCAATTTTCCATCCAGGGGCTAGGGTTTAGCTCGGGTGGTAGAGTGCCGCTCTGTGGACTCGGAGGCCCTAGGTTCAATCTTCAGCATCGCAAAAATGGGAGAAGTACGTGGCAGCCCACTCCTGAGATAATCCTGAGATAATCAGCCTTTGAAGACCCTATGAAGGATCACTGAGTTGGCCACGACTTGGCGGCACCTTAACAACAACAACAACAACAACAACAATTTTCTGTCTGACCTTGTCAGATCTGCTCAGCAGGGTTGGGCCTAGTTAGTCCTTGGAGGGGAGACCATCTGGGAACACCAGGTGCTGCAGGCTTGGGAGAAAGACCTGGCAGTCCACTCCCAAAACAGTTGCCATCAAAAACCCTATGAATAGCATGGAAGCACTGACAGTGCCAGGCACGGCACGGTGTCCGGTAGTGTTTCCTTCTGTTTACATAGGTCACCCTGTGACATTCAGATTATACACTTGTATTTGTCTGCTCAGAATACTGTAACAAAACACCACGGGCTGGACACTGGGAGTCAAAGAGCAAGCGCTAGCAGGGTGAGGATGCCTAGGTCTCTTCTCTTGCCTTCTAGGCAGCCACCATCTCCGGTTGTCACAGTATCTATCTTCCATGCGTGCTCAGAGAGAGAACTCTGGTTTATCTTCTTTGAAGGGCACCAAACCCATTGGATTAGGGCCTCATCTCTACAAACCTCATCTGACATCTACAATCTCCTCACTGGCCTTATCTCCAGCTCTAGTCATATCAGGCATATGGAGGATTACTGCTTCAATATACAAACTTTGTGGAGACAGGAATAGCTAATCCATAGCAGCTCTGTACAATTATGTTTTTTGTGTGTGCCTTTTCTTTTTTTCTTCCTTTTTAAATTTTTATTTATTTATTTATGCTTGAGCCCCAAGGGCTCCCATGTGAATGAGAAGACTAGTTCAGCTCAGGGTAGAGCTAAAGGAAGTTTCCCTCTGCCAGCTCGCTGGTCCCAGGCTGACTGAAACTTCCACCTGCTGTAAGGGTTGCAGGGTAAGGGATTTATCTCTTCAATATGAAGTACATGGAAAGCAATTGAACCGCTTCTCCTGAGCTAAATAAAACTTCCACTCGATTCCTCCAATCCTCTCCTTTACTTGGTCCTACCTGTGAAGTAAATGGGTTTCATTAGTGGCCGGATATTTTTAAAGCGCAGTATGGATAGCTTTGCATCAGCAGACCCTGCCTCTGTGCCTAGCGTGGGAATTAGCACTGAGTCTCTATAGCCCTCTGTTGGTACAATAGGAGTGAGTGGCAATGGCACGGGCACATAGTGTGGAGCCTTCCAGAATCAACACCTTCCATTTATGTGATAAGTACTGTTAGTTGTTTTTGGATTTCTCCCCCTTCGTGGGGAGAGATGTTGATATTGTTGATTTATAAAATCAATTTTCATTTATGCTGCATCTTCTCCATTTATGACTGTGGCTGCCTGGATGGTCTGTCTTTGGAAATCCACGGCTCTGTACTTGGAGGAAAGCTGACTAGAGCAAAATCCAGTCCCTGGGCAGAGCCTGCAGAGTCTCGGGCTCACTGGCTCTACAGGAAGCTCTGGAGTCCCCACAGGCCTCAGGCTCCTCTGTGGCAGAAGCAGATGGAGAGTGTGTGGATGAAGGACAGCTGACCCTTTTTCCCTATCCAGGAAAGGCCCCACTCACACCTGTCCTGATCAGAGGCTCCCCAAGGCTGACAGTGAGCATGTGGCCCTGGAGCACTGACTGTCTCTTGGGGTCACCTCTGCCTGGGGAAGGACATCATGCAGCTGGGCTTTTCCCTGCCTGGGCTCAGGGTCAGGTGTTTGCGAGGCCAGCTGCCTCCCTCTTCAGCCTGTGGGCTGGAGGCTGGGCAGGGAAGAGCTGTTACTGGAGCACACAGCTCAGGAGTTCAGGTCCCCACCACTGTGGACCGTGACATTGCCACAGCCCACAGTGGACTGTGGCTTCTTAGGAACATCCTCCGCGGGCTCCTGAGCTTCTCAAGGTCAGGCTGGTGTCACCCTTGGGTCTGCAGCGTCTACCAGAGGGGCTGGTGAGGGCCCACATGCACTTCCTGCCCTCTGGAACGGAAGCCAGCTGAGCTGCGCAGGCATCATGGGCTTGGTGAGACCTGAGGCGCTCAGGCACCCATGGTGTTATGCTGGGTGGCTCTCTGTAAGGTGCTCCGTGGTCCTGAGTCTGAGTTCTGGAGCTTATTTTGAGACCAACCTGCAAGAGTATCCACCTACTGCCCACCTAGCCATCAGCCTCAGGGGTGTGAGGCAGTTCTTTATTATACTAAGTAACAAAGACACACTCTGGATTAATTACAACAGCTTTGTAAGGCAAAAGTGTGGTGTTGTTTCTATACCAGTGTTTCTCACTCATGAGAACACGATGATCTTTATTGGCAATGCTAGACAGAACCCTGTAGTTTAGAATCATTTTCTAATTTGCTAATGTCATTGGCAAAAAAAGAACATTTCCAACACCCTTCTGAAAGTCACATTGGTGCTTCAGAAAGACTTTAATGCTGTTCTCAACCCAAGTTTAAAGACTTGATTGTAAGAAATAGATTACCCTTGCATCGTTGTGTGTTTCTGAATGAGACTTTGTATGATGTTCATCTCTGCATTCAGAATCCTGAGTGTCAGGAGTCTCCAGGAGTGTAAGACAGTGAACCCACCCATAGTCAGGGGTCACCAAGCACGCCTACTTCCTCACATCCCACTTCCTAGCCTCGGGCTTGTGATTGATGCTGACAAGGAATCAATCTAAAATTGCCAGTGGTGGACATGAATGTGAATAAGTGAATGAGCTATAAATGAGAAAGCAAGGGTAGTGGTGGTGTTACATGCCGTAGAGTCGGGCCTGACTCAGCGATCCTATGTACAACAGAACCAAACACTCCCTGACACTGTGCCATGTGTGGCACTGTGTCAGTGCTTCTGTGCTATTCATAGGGTTTTCCACATCTGATTGTTTCAGGGGTGGGCTTTCAGGTCCTTCTCCCAAGGTTATAACACCTGGCGTTCCCAGGCAGTCTCCCATTCAAGGACTAACCAGGCTGACCCTGCTTAGTTTCTGCGATTAGACAGGATTGGACACCAGGGTAGCACAGCTGTGGCAAACTCATGATATGATGGCATTATTGGGAGGCTGTGAAATGTAGGAGGCGGGGCCTCTATGGAGGAAGTGGGTCAATGAAATCGTACCCTCCGTGGCTATACCTTGCCCCTGCCTCTTCCTGTTTCACCTCCACTCTGCTTCCTGTCTGCCATGATGTGAGTTGCTCTGCCACACCCTCCCTACTGTGATGGATAGAAACTACTCTCTGCCTTCTGTTGGCCATTAAGTGAAGAAACTCCACTGCCCCGCATTCCCATTGCCCTGATACTCTGCGGAAGTGCATGGGGATAGGTGGCCAAGGGTAGGATGCTCTAAAACTGTGAGCCAAATAAATAATCCCTCTCTTAAGTCATTCAGTTGAGTGTGTGGTCAGAGCGATGACAGAGATGGCTTTTACTGCTCGTGAAGTGCTGGTATAAGACCATAGCCAAGCAATATAGGCGGTGTCACAGGCCACATGGGGTGCTTGATTCAGGAAAATATTGTGATATTAGGTCACATTCTAACATTTGTAAACCATGATTTGTGTTTTTATTGTGAATAACAAGTTTTATGTTCATAGTGTGTGAGCAAATTTGGATTATTTTTTCTTAAGGAGGTCTCACCCATTGAAGAAGGGCTTTGTCTATCACTTTGTTGCACTAGCTGAGCTTAGCTGGAGAATGAGTTTGGGAACAGGTGAGAGGGAGTGCTGGCCCCCAGGCCCTGGAATAGTGTCCCCTGTGTGAGACTTCTCCCCTTTTTGTCAGTACTGGAGAGTTGAACCTGGGGCCCCAGGCATCGTTTTTTTTGCAGGTGCTCAGGCACTGAGCCATACCTCAGCCCATTTTTTTACTTTGTATTTTGAGGCTGGGTCTTACTAAATTACTCAGGCTGCCTCTGTCCTCAAACTTGCGATCCTCCTGCCTCAGCCTCCCACGTAGCTGGGATTAAAGACGTGCGTCACCATGCCCAGCAAGAACCTCTTTTTTTTTTAAAGTTCTCATGGAAGGATGGAGTTGTGAACTCTGCTAATGGATGAGTGGGCTAAGGGTCGTGGTGGAATGAGCCACAGGTGAGAGGTGAATCCTCCTGCCACCTAATTTCACATGTTCCCAATACCTTTCCTACTTCAACCTTTGATGATGGGGTGAGGTGTGGCATGGGGAGGTGAGGCATGAGCTGGACTCTCTTAACTCATTGCATGAAATGTGCTGTCCACTTAGGCTTAAGAAACTCAGAGTTCTGAAGAACAGGCTCATTAAAACTTCCATAGAGTAAATGAATTTAATTATTTCAACTTGGAAGCAGCAGAATGAAGTGGCAACTGAGGAGAAGCTCCTCTCTGAGCCCTTGCTCTTATTTGTTTCTGTTATGGAAATTAAGAGCATTAAGTGACTTTGTAAAGGTCCTTGGGCAGACTAATAAATGTGAACCAGAGGTTTTGTCATGAAAAGTATTATCAGGGGAAGACTATTAACTTTTTCCCCATCCAGTGTGATGGAAAGAATAAACTAAAAGAATCTTATACTTCAAGGTAATTAAAATTCAGAATTAGCTTTTTTTGTTGTTGTTTCATTAGTGTCTGATTAGATCTTTGTTAAATTTTCATAAGTGTCTGAATATTTTGAATCCTCATTTCTCTCCCCTTTTCTCTCTCCCTTTCTCTCCCCTGCCCATCATCACATCTTCTTTTCCACCTCTGACATCTTTGACTCTGTCTAAGGATCCTTGTGACCATTTTGGACCCAGTGTGGTGACATAGGAGGTGCTGGAAACCTTAGGAACTGGGACCTGGTGCCAGGTGCTTAGGTCACAGGCCTTTGGAAGGGAGTAAGTTGGGTCGCACTAGAATGAGTTGTTTTAAAGCAAATTTGGCAGCATTGGTTTCCTGTTTTGCCATGTGATCTCTTCCCTCCTGGTTCAGGGATTGCAATGTCACCTCTCAAGAGGCCTTCTCCAAAGGCAAGTGGCTGCCAGCACTGTGCTCTTGAACATCTAGAACTGAGAGCTAAATAAACCTTTTGTTTATACAAGGTACTCTGCTTCCAGTATTTTGTTATAACAACAGAAAATAAACTATGATAGTGACAGGAGCCATGTCTTATTCGTCTTTGTGGTTCTGATCTCTCATAGGATGCCAAGCACAGAGTAGGTGCTCCGTAAAGGCTACAGACTGGAGGAGTAAAAGGCTATGCAAACATCCCAGCCTCAGTCCTCAGGGAAGGAGGAGACTCAGAGAAGCAAGGGATCCTGTTGGGAAGGAAACTGAGGTAGAAACAGCCTCTCCAGGAGGGCCGGACTGTGTGGAGGACGAATGGATGCTGCAGCTACTTTCTGTGTAGACACAGCCGCAGCAGCAGCCGGTGGTAGGGGTGGGAGCTGCGACTACCCAGTGTGTGGAGCAGTTCGGTCAGGAAGGTCCAGGTCACAGGGTTGAACCCTGAGCTCCCCTCACAGCCTGGCCATTCAGGGCTGGAGCAGATTCTTTGGAGTCTTGTCCCAGGCCCTGCAGTAGAAGCTGCTCTGTGAGGTGAGGTGAGCTCTTGCCTGAAGGTCTGCATCCCCCAAGTTCACATGCACAAACCTCATCTCCAGTCGGGGACATGGGGGCATTAAGACCTGGAGGCATCTTTTACATGGAGCTGATCACATTCCTCAGGCCTGGGGGTGGTGGAGTGTCCCCTCTCCCAGAGTTTCATTATGGAAGCGGCCTCAGGAGCTGGTCACCCTTCTGCCGCATCTTCTTTACCCATTCCTTGGCTGCTTCCTCATCTTGGCTGTTATAGACAGTGCTGCCGTCAAACATGGAATTGCAGGTGTCTCTGTGGGCAGATTGTGAGCATTGCTCACCACAGCCTTGATGGGATCATATGACTGACTCTGCCACCATTCCTTACTCTGGTGTCAGTGAGGAGGGCGACCAGAACTCTCCTCTCTCAGAGATCTCATGTTCTAGATGCAGAACAATGTGAAAAATGGGCACAATTTGTGTAGAAATGGGGCCAAGGTCCTGCCATTGCTTATGGTTTGTAGACACAGGGTATAATGCTGCAGGACTAATGAAGAAACTGATAACTTTGAGGCTCTGAGAAGACATAAGGAAGAAAGGTTTTGCACTGCTCTCTTCTTTAATACCTTTCCATTGTGAATCCTGGGAATGTATCATTTATTCTAACCCTGACATTATAATATAAAAGTACAAATTCCCCAGCTGTGCCAGAAGTGGTGGTGCACTCCTGTAATCCTAGAGACTCAGGAGGCTGATGCAGAAGGATTGCAAGTTTGAAGCTAAAGGCAGCCTGTGCAGCTTAGCAAAATTCTTGTCTCAAAAAAAAAAACAAAAAACAAAAACAAACAAACAAAAAAACCAAAAACCAAAAAACAAAAAACAAAAAAATAAAACGTAAAAATTAAAAAATGGAAGCTGAGTGTGGTGGCCCTGTAATCCCAGCTACTCGGGAGGCAGAGGCAGGTAGATCACAAGTTCGAGACCAGAGGCAGTCTGCATAATTTAGTGAGACCCTGTTTCAAAAAGTAAAAAAATGGACTGGGGGTGCAGCTCAGTGGTCCAGCACTTACAAAGCATGCAAGTGTGAAGCCCTAGGTTCAACCCCCAGTGCCACAAAATAAAAATAAAAAAAAAAATAATAATGATAATGATAATAATAAATTAATTAAAAACATAAAAATTTTTAAAAAATGGGCTGGGAGTGTAGCTCAGTGGCGGAGCGCTTGCCTAGCATGTGCAAAGCCTTGGGTTCAATCCCCAAGTACTACAGAAAAGAAAACCCATTTGCATGCTTAGACAAAGACACAGACCCATGAATACTCACCCCCAAATCACACCCCCTGAGGGGCTGATAGGCAGAGTTCACAACGTACAACCGCACTTATGCTATGCACATCACCAACACCTACCCCATTACCCCATAAGTCCCTCAGCCCAGAATGTCTTTCTTAACTTACAGAATTTTAAATAGGAGTGGGTTTGGTAAGTCGTTTTGCATAAGTGTTTTTAGCAAGAATGGTTCTGGGAAGAAAGAAATGGATAGGTCCTAGGAGCTGCAATTAGAGAGTTAGTTTGAGATGATTCTGAGCCAGAATTTCCTGGAAGGATTTAGGGCAGTGTCAGAAGGGTTCAGGCAAAGGGAAAGACAATTACAGCAATTGTCTTAGCTGTCTCCAGTCTTGTCATGGTGATGCCAATAACATCCACCCGGCTGGAAGTGAGAGACAGTTGTTAACGTGAGAAATGGTCCTGGGTTTGGCAGCTGAGGAGGGGGAGCACCCAAAGTATTTTGCTCATTACCAAGATGTATTGTTTCCAACTCTGGGAAAGCGGTGTCTAAGCAAAAATGAGACCACTCGTGCCAGTATGCAAGGTAGATTTCAGTTCAAATATACTACAATGAGAGGGAAAAGGAGCAGGAAGGGAGAATACCAGACCATTATCTCTTGATTTGGAAGTAAGGCAATAGGCTGGATGCTTGTTAAGTGCTGACAAAAGAGTTGGACAGAGGATTAATTAGAGGGTTTGTGCTGGGGGAAACGTATTTGAGATAAAATAAAAACGGCAAAACTGGTCAAATGAGAAATCTGTGGCTCTGAGCTCTCTCTTAAGGAAATGTACCAGATTCTGAAAAAATACAGTAAAAAACAAAAAAGCAGTTGCTTGTGTACTCAATGCCTTGCTTTGGCCACTCGAGACTTTGACATATTTTCTTTAATATTTTTAAAAGGAAATATCACATATATACTTAGAAGCCCTGTGTGCCCCTTCTTGATTTCATTGTCTTTCTTCCACAAGGGTGATGATTAATTTGTGTGTCAGTGTGACTGAGGTAAGGGAGGCCCTGACCGTTGGTAAACTGTGGTTTCTGGGTGTGTCTATGAGGTTCTTTCCTGAAGAAATGGGTATCTGAACTGGGAGACCGAGTTGCGAAGATCTGTCATGGTTGATACGGGCAGGTGACTTCTCAGCCCTCCAGGTCTGAACGGAACATTAGGAATCATATTTTTGTGCTTCTTTGAATGCCCAGAAACTATAGATTGGATATCAGATACAAGTTTTACCTTGATGGATATTCTTTATGTTTTAAGCAATATTCTTCAGCTTATTTTGATGTGTTTGTTACGTGGGAATTATTTGAAGGATTTCTCAAGAAGGACCAATACTGTGTTTAATTAAGGAGCTTTTCCCCAGTAATGAGGCCAAATGTTTTGAATATTCTGAATAATTATAGCAGAAGCATGCTGTGTGACCCTAATAATGAATCATGCCTTCGTGGAAACCTCTCCCCTCAAGTATGACAGATGTACAATTCACCACTGTCCCAAGCAGTATGACAGAAGGAAAGAGCCATCACCCTCATCGTGACTTTTTTTTATGAAGCAGAGGTGAAGGGGTTTCTCAGATGTGATTTAAAACTAATCAGATAGCTTTCCGTTCATCAGAAAGAGATTATCTAGGCTGTCTTGCCCTCAACAGTGGAGCCCTTCAAAACAGAGTTGTGGGGCTGTGCACTCTGGGGAGCCTGCTCCATTTCTGCTGCTGGCATTAAGAAGAAGTCGCCACTACTTCTGCAGTGATAAAGTGAGGAGTTCTGACAACAGCTCTGGAGGGCTGGGATGGTGTTCTTAAAGGAACACAACCTGGCCAGCACTTTGCTCTCAGCCTTGGGAGGACCTGGGCCAAGGATTCTTGATGCGCAAGGAGTATAAGAGATGGAGAAAATATGGTATATCTAAACACAGTAGAGCATTATTCAGCCATAAAGAAGAATGGGTCATGTAATTTTTAGGAAAATGGATGCAACTGAAGGTCACCACATTAATTGAAATAAGTCAAATCCAAAAAGATAAGAATTGAATGTTTTCTCTCATAGGTAGAAACTATGAAAAAATAACAAGGAACTAAAAGTAGAAGACAGACTATTTAGGAAAGAAAAGAGGACCAGGAGAGTAGGAAGGTGGGGTAAGCGTGGGCAGAAGAGAGAATCGATGCGATCATAACGTGATGTCTGAGCGTATTGGAAGGCCACAGTGAACCCCTTCCATCTCCACACATATGCATTCATATCATTCATACCATACCAAAAAAGAACTTGATGGGTTGAGGGTACATTGATTTCACACTCTGTGGTAACTTCATACACAGCAACTGACAATGGGCGCCTTGAGGTGTCCTGGTATGACTGATGGGGATGTCATGACCCCCGTCTGAGTTTGCTCTGGCTCACTGTTGAGGCAGCTTTCTCTGTGGTAAGCAGGTAGAACTCTCTGGAACACCCTAGAGGGACCCTCTGCTGGCTGTGGGTTCTCTCCCCAGGTAGTTCTCTTCTACTTTAGTGCCCTGTACTTGGAAATTTACATCCATGCCTTTCCTCCTGGCTTCATCTTGGTCTCATCAACTCAGGTGCTACCGGGGCACTGGCTCAGTTCCCTGTCCTTGAGCTGTGCCTAAAAATTCTCTCCATGGGGTGCTAGGGGCCAGTCCTAGGGAGACTGAGATGTTAATAACAGCCTTTGGCTATGGACAAATTTTCATACAAGTGCAGGGTCCATAGCCTCAGCGTTATTAACATTTGGGCCAGTAACCCTAGGGTGATGGGCAGCTGTCCTGTGCGTCAGAATGTCGAGGGCCCTCTCTGTCGTCCACCCACAAGAGGACAGCAGCACCATCCCAGTTGTGACACCAAATTTCTCTCTTATTTTTGTTGTTGTTAGTTGCCATCAGGTTGGCTCCAATTCATAGCGACCCTATGTACAATAGAACAAAACAGCCCCTGACACTGTGCCACACCCGGTAACTATGTCAGTGTTTCTCTGCTAGTCATAGGGTTTTTGATGGTTGATTGTGTTGAGAGTGGGCTTCCCAGTCCTTTTCCCAAGCTTACGGCACCTGGTGTTCCAAGGCAGTCTCCCAAGGACTGAACAGGTCTGACCCTGCTTAGCTTCCAAGATCTGATGAGATCAGATGCCAGGGTGGTACGGCTTTAGGCAAATTTGTCTCCAGACGTTCCCAAATATTCCTTGGGGAGTCCAAATTGCCCTCATTTGAGAGCTAATGCTCTACTAGGAGATGCAAACTGCATATAAATATATTTACCTGCCAGAGGTGAGAAGATGGCTTAAGATCCAATTGGCTGTCAGTTCTTTGTCTCCCAGAATGAGAAAATTATATCCCTAGAATGTTGCAGGGTGTACTGCCAGGAAGTTGAGTATATCCAATCAATTAAACAAACACTGATTGAATTTCTTCCATTTGTCAGGCATCAGTCCTGCTGCTGCAAAGGGAGCAGGAAATAGTCTCAGCACAACTTTGTCCTCACGGAGTTATTTTTAACAGTTATCTTAAGAATGACCATGATTATTCAAGGGTGTTTGGGGCTCCTCCACAAAGAAATGCGTTTACTTGGTCCAGTGTATGATAAAGGAAATGTGAAAGGTTGGCTGGTGACATAAATAAGAGAGGTCTTGAGACATTACATCAATAGATTTAGGGTAAACATTGGATTTGGAAATAGCTAGAGAAGAGGATTTGCAGTATTCCCAACACAAAGCAGTGGTAACTGTTGAGGTAATGGATATGCTAATTATCTTCATTTGATCATTATATATTGTATGTATATGTGTATCAAAATATCACACTGTGCCTCATAAATATGTACAATTAAACATAAATAAATAAAAAGTTACAGTGCAAATGGACAAACTAAAAGATTGGCCAGCCTTTGGTTTTTTAGATGTATTCCACAGAACCTAACAAGGCATAAAAATGCCTCAGGGGACCCTTGGAATAAACCCTTCCTTGCGTTCAGCAGAATAGCTGCACCATTATCTGCTTTACTGTGAAGTTCCTTGTAGTGGGGATGGGAGTGATGGGTGCTATGTTCTAATATTAACTCATGAGCTCAAAATAGCCTAGAAGCAAAATAACCCACCAAAACCTACACAAGAAGACACTGAAGAATAAACAAGCACAGTGTATCTCATGTGCCCCAGCATCTGCAAGTCCAGCATAGCCTGTTCTCCCTCCAGGTTTGGAGCAGGTGTTGGGCTGAGCAGCAGAGGAAGGAGCCACTTAGGTTTGGGCACCATATTGTTATAGAAGAGTCATATGTAAACCATAAGATCTGACTCCACATGGAGAGAAGCTCACTTTGCCAGGAGAACCTGGAGGCTGAACCTATGAAGGCGATGGTGTGGCGTCCTTTCCCAACCCAGAATCAGTACAGGATGCTCACCACTGCTGGAGAGCTGGACAGCTTTCCTCAAATATTTAAATAATGTATACCCCTTCCTTCCTCCTTCTCCTCCTTCTCGTCCTCCTCCGCCACCACCTTCTTCTTCTTCTTCTTCTTCTTCTTCTTCTTCTTCTTCTTCTTCTCCTTCTCCTTCTCCTTCTTCTTCTTCTTATTCTTCTTCTTCTTCTTCCTCCTTCTCTCTCTCTCTCTCTCTCTCTCCCTCCCTCTCTCTCTCTCTCTCTCTCTCTCTCATTCTCTCCTTTTCCTCTTTTCTTCTTTTCTCTTTCTTTCTTCTCCTAGTTTGCCTCCCTTGCAGCTTACCCTTCTGGCTGACTGCACTGTTTGAACTGCCAGAAGTTAAGTGTGTAGATGACTCCATGTCATTCTACATCATGTTTTTATAAATAATGTTTCATATCTGCTATTAAAAATGGTTTAAAAGTCACTGCTGTAATTTAATCTCTTTATTTTTTTCTTTCCTAGTGGGGATGTTGAGTTCCCAGATGTGAGTTGACTTACTCAGGGTTCACATCAAGTTAATGACAGAGACAGGACCACAGGCCAGGCCCCTAAACCCTGCCACATGGTCTTGCCTCCCCTGACCTCCTCCAAGCCATCATTTAGGTGCCTGTTGCATTTGTGGTGAATAACCAGCAATTTCTGTTCTGAGACTTTGTGTAATGTGGTCATTCAGTATAGACCGGCTTTTTGGTCAACTCTTAAATTAATGTTCAAGGAACAAATGGCCCCTAAGGGGGGGGGAAGCACCAGATACCAGGAAAGGCTATCTTATCTCTCTTCCAGGAGCATGTCATATAGGTTATGCTGACACACACTCCCACTCACACATTCACCTATGCCCATACAATGCCTGCAGCCATACCACCATGCCGTGCAACCCTGTCAGATCTCAGAGCTAAGCAGGGTCAGGCCTGGTTAGTACTTGGATGGGAGACTGCCTGAGAACACCAGGTGCTATACACTTGGGAGAATGACCTGGCAACCCACTCCCAAAAAACAATAAGCCACTGAAAATGCTATGAGTGGTAGAGAAGCACTGACATAGTGCTGAGATGGCAGTGTCGGGTAGCACTTTGTCTGTTGTACATAGGGTCTCTATGAGTCGGACCTGACTTGATGCCATCTAATGACAGCAATCAACAATAGATCAGGAGCAGGTGAACTTAGTAGTTATGGACTCATTTCACTAGAAATGGACTTGTTAGTAAGGATTCCAACTACCTAAAAGTGTATGAGTGGCTTCCTTTAGAATGAGAGAAAGGACTCCTAAAAAAAGTAAAATAAAATAAAAAACCCTTATATGTAGAGACAAGTCCAGCTCCATGGCTCTCTATTCATCTCTGGGCTGAGGCAGCTCCTTGGTTGGTCCTGCACACAGGCTGGAAAGTCAGGGAGGAGCGGGCAGTGCCCACAGTTTAGAACCTCTCCTGGTTGCCTAGAGGCTGGCTGCTTGGCTTTATTTACCCCAGGACCAAGTGCAGACTTGGTAGCATAAATAATGGATACCAGACAGAACTGCGCTGCATCTCTTCTGTCACTGGCTTTTCCCTTTCCGGTATCAGCCTCTTGGAGGTCCTCCAAAGGCCGAGAGCCCAGGAGGCATTAGAAGAAGCTCCTCAGCTCTGGCTACAAAGTCCAAAGAGAAATGGAGATTAGATTGATAGCACAGAGCAGTGCTTGTAGGAGGAGACACGATGGACGGCTGGCTGGGCAGCCCCGTGACCAGAGAGGAGACTTCAGCTAGGATGGATCGGGTGGGGAGTGGGAGTGACCTCCATATTCCTAAATTCCATGGGCAATTCAAAACTCAGCCCTTCATTTTACCTTCCTTTGCCTTTTTGCTAAAGATTTCCAGGTAAAAAGGGACCCCATGGGGATAGTCCCAGGCATAGCACTACCAAGGGTCTCCTGAAACCAGAAAGCCTCATTCAGCACAGAAAACAACTTATGCAAATAAATATTTGAAAAATCATGGTACCCACCCATTCATACTGAGTGTAGACTCAGCCATGACAACATGGCTTCATTATTTTAGTAAATTCTAGTTTCAATAGCCACATCTGGCCATGGTATTGGACAGAGAGCAGTATCTGAAAGTTTCTTAGAACCTTGAGCAAGTGAGAAGAGAAACAGAACAGAACAAAGCAACAACAACAACAAAACAAAACAACAGAAAAAACAGAATTGCCAGGATTCTATATGGAGTTTAATGCGGTACAGTTTGTGGTACAAATTTCAGTCACTCAGACTAGGGCACCGTAGCTTTGCCAATGGGATTGCTGTAGCCTAATATTGTCTGTGGAACCTCTTGGCAAATAAGGAAGATATATGGTTGTGTGCTCTCCAGTCCCGTTCTTATGACTGTCTTCCCTGCAGGGGAGCGGACCATGGTAGGAAATTTCTGTCGGACAGGCAGCAAATGGCACATTGTTTTTCAAAATTCTGTCTTCATGGGCTGAGCATTCCATGGCAAGACTGTAGAGCTTGCTGTCCAGGGCTCCAAAACGCAGGGCAGAGGCTCTTAGCCCATCTTGGTCCCCAGAAGTCCATCATCAGAGAAGCAACAATGTGGCTTGGGGGACTCAGGCCTTGGGAGCTTATGACTCAGTTGCTCTGCTGTGGCCTTCCTTGGATCTGGGTGGACACCAGGAGATGGAAGAAGGAGCCATTCACTAGCCTCTCTTCAGTAACTTTCTTTTCAATGTGGTAGTGTATCTATAATTTACCAGGACCTTCCTGAATAGAAAAGTGTTAAAAGTAATGCTTGCCTTTTTCATTTATATGTGCCCTGCCCATCTCTTCTCCCCCTGCCTCAAGCATGCTCACAGTAAATCAATATATAAATTAAGGCTAGTGGGATTTTTTCTTGCATTATATCTAATCCAATTGGCTGGTACAATGGAAAAATCACCTATACCACCTCATGTCACTCACTGTGTAGTAAACCATGTAGTTTATGAAGTTCTTTTTTTCTTTTTCTCTTTTTTCTTTTCTTTCCTTTTATTCCTTTTCTTTTCTTTTCCTTCCTTCCTTCCTTTCTTCCTTCTTTCTTTCTTTATTCCTTTCTTCCTTCCTTTTTTTTTTTTTTGGCAGTACTGAGGAGTTGAACCCAGGGTGCCTCTTGTATGTTTTGCAAGCACTCTACTACTGAGCTGTACCCTAGTCCATTTTTACCATTTTTTAAAAAAATTTTGAGACAGAGTCTTGCTACTTAGCTGTACTGGCTATCTCTGGCCTCAAACTCATGATCCTCCTGCCTCAGCCTCCTGAGTCGCTGGGCTTACAGGCATGAGCAGTGCACCTGGCATTTATAAAGTTCTTTCCCCCTGTTGGTCTTGCAATGCTCCCACAAGCCCCTGACGTCAGCACTCATCTCCACAAATTCTAAAGCTTAGAGAGGTTGAGTCACAGCCCCTGAGCACACAGTTAAGCAGAAGGGAAAGCACCCTGAGTTCAGGAGGTGCCTTCTGATTGGCACAGTGGAGAGGTGGCGTGGAATGGTTCTGAGCATTTCCTGTGTGTGGCGCTTGGACTGTGGGTGAATGTGTGAGGGTCCTGTAGGGGAGACAACTGGGCCGTTGGGCCAGAGATGGAACTGTCATAGTTCCTCATTCAGTGAAGAGCAGCTTTTTTCCCAGGCTGCCCGTGCTGAGGTGTGGGCTGTTCATAGACAGCCCGTGAGTTAGGTCCCACCCACCCTGCCACGGGCTCTGTTGTAGTTGGTAATCATTCTCCTGGCTAACAAAGGTCTTCATGGGCTGAGCATTCCTTCATGTGGCAACTTACTGCATTCCTGGCATTCTGCTTAGCTCTAGGTTTTAAATCGGACTTTAACGTGTATGTTTTCCGGAGGAAGTGGTTCCTCCAATTAATTCTTACAACAAAAGTACTCTTACCATGACCTATGAAATTACCTGGCAAGTGAAATAACTCACTGTGAACACCATGGGTGGGCTATTGGTCTATGAGATCTGCATTAGCCAGACCACCTTTGTGGGCATCATCCCTCTTGCCATGGTGAGCAACTGGGGCTTCAGAAAGTGTCCCAGCGAGATTTCCGTTGACTGCCTTGATTACTCAGGGAAGCCGAAGCACTGGGCCTCTGTTATTTGCCCTGCACTTGGTGCAGCTGTTGGGGCAGGGAGAACACACGGAGCTGCACTTTATTCCCCTGCTTTCCGGAATGGCTCCTGGACCCTGTGCCAGGTCCATGGTGAAAATCCCTTCTCATTTGTGGGTATCACTGGCTGTGTCCTGGGAGCCCTTGTTCTTCACTGTCCCCGTCTGCGTGTGTATTAGGATCAAGAGCTGCGCAGAGGGAAGATGGTTCTGTTGGAATGTACCAGGGGTGCGTGTTGGGAACAGTGACTCTGTGTGCCAAGTACCCAGCCCCTTGTCAATTGGCTGTGCCCTGACAGTCCCCAGGTGGCCTGGGCACTGGCACACTTTAAAATGCAGATGGACTAAAAGAACCTTGTTGGGAACTGACCAGCTGGACCTGGACAGGGTCCCAGAGCCATTAAGCTGCCTGTGTTTCTGTTTCATTGGCCTGGCAGAGGCTGCATATCTTCCCTTGGGCTCTGCTGAAGCTATATCATGAGCATATTCAGGAGCCACTCTTGAAGGTTCTAGAACCTAAAATAACAGTGGTGCTTTTGTTTGGGGGGGGGGGCAGTTCATGGAAATAATGAGCTCATGGGAGCATCTAGAGAGATGGGAACGACCACAGCATTGGTGACCTCTCACACAGCCACACAGGATACTTCAACTGCAGCTAACTGAATCTCAGCCGAACACTTCACAGTCCTCCTGGAACATGAAAATGGGAGGCTCAGGAGGAGCCATTCTAAAACCATCTCCTGCACACTTTCCTGTGTCTCCTGAAGGGCTCCATGAGGCAGATCCTTGTCACCTTCTGGGATCCATGAAGTATATGCTTTCCGTGTAGTCTCCCTCAGATCAGAGCTGCAAAATATAAAACCACATGGCTGCAGCCGGAGGTGGGACATCTCATGACCTGCCCCGCATCATTTGGCTTCCTCTGTCCCCATGTCCTCCTTTTTGGGGTATAGAGCAAGGACGGTGATGAGCTGGCCCCTTTGACTACTCATCCTTTTCTGCCTGTGTGGCTTTAACAACTGTCTGAATCCCAGAGACTCATGTTATGATTTAGCCAGAGGAATCTCTTTGTCTTGCTCCTATATCACCTTGTGTGCATGGGCAGCATCACATTCTTATTTCCCTCTGCCACATCAGGACACGCCCAAACGTGTTCTGTACTGGTTTGATGTCACTTTCTGGGACCAACATACAGGAGATCTAAGGCAGTCTACAGAGTTTTTATGACCATCACTCAAGGTGGATACTGGAATCAAGATCCTTGCTTAGGATCGTTTCTGCAATAAACTGCCTCCCGGGATCTTTACAGTTGACTCTTCTCTTTCTTGGAAGCATGCTAAGTTGTCTGCTTGCCTGGCCCCTTCTCTTCATTCAGGATTCAACTCAGCTATTACAGCAAACTCCCCTGAGTCCCTTGGCTGAAATGGGGACTCCATGTCCCTCTTCACTCTTTACTGTCTTTTCATCCCATCACCCTGTCTTGCATCAGTCACAGGCTTGATCAATGTTTGCTATTTAGGGTTTATCATCTGTACCCTTCACTAGAAGGTGAGGGGAGGTAGGTCCTTCATCACTTTTGTGCATGTCAGTCTCCCCAGGATCCAGAACTATGCCTGGCACAGTTAATACAGGTTGAAGGCAATGATGCTTTAATCCATGTCACCAGAGTCATCTAGCTCTTGGATAAGCCCAATGGAGGTTGTCTTTATTGGCTGCGATAAGCCTTTTGGTTTGGGGAGACCATACTCAGCAGGAACGGTCCTCGCCAAAGGGTAGAGATGGATTTAACATAAAACTACAAAACTCTTAGAAATAACATAAGAAAATACCTTTGTGAGTTATGTGAGGTGAAGAGCTCTTAGATATGACATGGAATATACAAATTGGACCTTATCAAATAAAAACCTTTTTGGAGATGACTTTGTTAGGAAAGTAAAAGGATAATCAACAAGATGGGAGACAATATTTGCAAACCACATGCATAACAGAGCCCTTACATATAGAATATAGAAAGAAATCATCCTCAATAGTAAATAATAACCACAACAATCCAACTCAAATGTGGGAGAAATGCATGAGTAGATGTTGCACAAGAAAGAAATAGGGAGGAAAAACACATGAAAGAATTTCAGTATCATTGGGCATTAGAGAAATCCAAATTAATGCCACAATGAAGTACCACCACATGACTCTCAGAAAGGTTATAACAAAAACAAATGACACCACCAAATGATGGTCAGGCTGCAGAGAACTAGAACATCTCTAACATTGCTGTAGGGAACATGAAAGGGGGGTACAGTTACTATGGAAAACAGGTTGAACGTTTCTCATAAAATAAAGCATTTGCTTACCATGCAAACTAGGAATCACTACACTCTTTGGAATTTAGTCCAGAGAAATGAAAACGTGAGTACACGCAAAAACTTGAATAGAAATTTTGTTATAACTTCATTTTTATTGGCAAATACTGGTTAAACCAAAAAGTCCTTCCATGAGTGAATGACAGAACATACCTGTGTGCATCCCTCCAATGTAATACCATTGGCCGATGCAAGGAAGTGGCTAGACACACACAACCATCTGGATGGACATGAAGGACGTTGCACTTGGTGAAATGTAAATACCAACTGAAGAGGTTGCACACTACAGGGTTCCATTTATATGAAATTCTCCAAAGGAAATGAGGCTGGTGCTTGCCAGGGGAAAAGGGCAGAGGGCAGTAGGGCTTTTGGAATGTATGAATACAAAGTTGCTCAGGAGAAATCTGTTGCAATAAAGGAAGAACACTGTACCTAACTTTTCTTCTTCAGGTTACACAAATATATATCTATATAAGTTTAAATTGTGTAGAAATATACACATGCAAATTAACGCAAGTTATACATTTTTGGAAACTGAGGAAGGTCTGCAGCCAAGTTCACAAAAATATATCCAGGCCAGCACCCTGGCTTTGGGACTGGGCTGCAATGGCCACTGGGGGAGTGAGGAAAACCCACACCAGATTCTTTTCATTACTTTCACATGTTCCTTCGAGTCAACAATTATTTCAAACTAAGATGTTTAAAAGGGGCTGGGAGTTAGCTCAGTTGGTAGAGCGCTGTGCTGCAGTCTCTGAGGTTCCGAGTTCAATTCCCAGCATCGCAAAAATGGGAGAACGGCCTGGCAATCCACTCCCAAGGCAATCCCGAAACAGTCAGCCATTGAAAACCCTATGAGGGTCGCTATGAGTCGGATACCGACTCGAAGGCACCTAACAACAACAACAACAAGATGTTTAAAAGTCAAAGGTAAATTAAGTGTACAGAAGCCACCTTACTATAAGAGCAGGAGACAGAACTGTCCCCAAACAGCTCTCCTTTAGCACCTGGTAGGACTTGGAGGCAGCCAAAAGACAACATTCCCCTGCTTTCCACCCTAGTCACCTAGGGGATACGCTGTGCAAATGGCCAGCAAGCTGTCTTTGCTGGGTAATATTAAAGCCACATATTTTGTAAATGCCCCTATATGCAGTTGCCACAAAGTGGACGTGGCTTTTCTTAGGTGCCCAGCGCAGTTCAAATGCTCACAGCTTATGGCACAGCACACAGGCTCCAGCGAGCACATTCAGCCAACCTGTTACCTCTGTGTTCATATAATAGGTTTATATCTGATGCCATTTTCTACTGTACATTCAGAGATACAGACATATGGAAGGATCCATCCTAGGACACAGGCTGAAGCCAGCTAAGCAGAAAAGAAAAAGAGAAAAGCCCATTAAGATGTTTGGCTCAGTCGACCTGACCTATTCAAGAAGACTTGCTGATGCATAATTTCTGGAGCTGAAAGGGGAAAATAGGCCCAGCTAAGCAAGTTCAGGAGAGAAAAGGGTGCTCATTACTCAAGGGAATTAAGTGGTAGAATTCCAGGTGTTTCTATGGCAGGGGTGTGACATGACCTATTTTTAAGACTATGTCAATATCATTAATATTTATGACCTGCCCCACAGTCATGCAGCAACTCCATCAAAGACTGCCCTGGAATTGTTCTGTTTTCTTGGGTGATGAGTCCTGTGGCAAAACTGAAAATAATTATGGGGAGAATTTTATGTTTCTGGTTTGTGTCCCTTTATACGTGGTAAAATCAGGATTCTGCACTCTGAAGTGATCATTTTCTTTAAAGACTCACCTTTATTGTTGACAGGTGAACCAGAATACTTCTCACAACGTGGGGCCGTGAATATGCAAGTGTTCATGAGTACTAAAAGACTTCAAGCTACTCTGGAATTCCACCTTGGTGATTCTTAATTTTGAGACTCTGCTTAGAAATAGCAGACCTGTGCCCTGGACTATAAAGGATTCTCTGTACTGGTTTATAAGGTTACAATCTCTTCTCCACAGCCAGGGAAATGTAGAGATTCAGGTAGTTAAGAGAGGTCAGGTCCCCTTATTTTCAATCTTACTCTCTGGTTTCTTAAACCTTGTGCTCTCAGCGCACTCCCTAGCCACGGGGAAACCTGGCTCCTTTTTCCTGCAAGGTGGGCAATGTAATTCTTACCAGAACAACCTTCTCAGTTGACTTTGAGGAATAAATGAAGAAAAGACAGAGGTACAGCTCATGTCACAAAGAATGTGATGCATGTCAGCAACTTCTTTCTATTATTATCTCAGAGTGACTAAAAAGGAGACGCTTGGGCAGTGGTGAAATTGAAATGATTTCATAACAGGGGCGTCGTAATGTGGCAATTACGTTCCTCCCACCTGACCCTATCCTAGGCGCCTGGGCTGGATGTCGGCCCTGGCCTCACCAAACAGGAAATGTTCCAACGCAGCGTTTTTGCCCAGCTTATTTGCAGAGGCCAGAAAACCGTTTTCTAAACTGCGTTAATTTCACAAACTGTCAAGATGGCGTTTTTTGATTGGCTTTATCTTCTCTCTTCCGTGGGAGGGATCATGGGTGCAGTCCCCGGTGTCCCCACTAGATGGCGCCAGCAGACTAGGTTGTGGCCACGTGCGCTGGGCCTTCTTTGCGTTCATTGAGGGCTCTGGACCACCTGCCCCTCTCCCCTTCTTCTTTCCAGTGGGCTCTCCCAGAGCCATGACTCCCAAGGACCCGGTGTCCCCTCACCCGATCACGAAGAAAGAAAGCCCTTCCTGCAGCCTACCAGGACTTGGCGCAGCATCTGACCCCTGGCACCTGGCAGCTTAGAGAGATGTGGCTGCCCTCAGCCACCAGTGCTGCTTGCTTCGGCTAGATACTGGAACGCAATATGAAGGTTCCTCCAAAAATTAAAAATAGAATTGCCATCTCATCTAGCATTCCGCTTCTGAACATACAGCCAAAGGAAGTGAACAGCTATCTGCGTTCCCACCTCCAGAGCTGCATTGTTGATAACTTGCACCTTTGTTTTGCTTTGTTCCAGTAGGAAGGGGGCTGAACCCAGGGCCTCAGGCATGCTTTGCAAGCGCTCTGCCACTGGTCTGCACCCTGAGCCTATATTTTACTGTTTGAGTCCGAGTCTGGGTTATTTATGCAGGCTCCCTCTGGCCTCGATTTAGCAATCCTTCTACCTCTGCCTCTTGAGTTGCTGGGACAACAGATGTGGGCCTTTGAGCCCTGCTTGTGTTGTTTTTAAGAGGCATTATTGCTCTCATTTAAAATAATGTGTTGCTGTTGTTGTTGTTGTTGTTGTTAGGTGCCATCCAGTCAGTGTCTGACTCATAGCGACTCTATGTACAGCAGATGAAACAGTATTGTCAGTGCTTCTCTGCTATTCATAGGGTTTCCAATGGCAGATTGATTTTTGGGAGTGGGTTGCCAGGTCCTTCTCCCCAAAATAATGTGTCGTCATTATAAATTTATATAAATATAGATACGAAAAAATCTCAAATCGCACCACCTTCAAAATGACCAGCAGTTATATTAGACACCCATCATTCCATGTGTGCATTATGCATACACATGTGTACAGAAATAGACAGCTGGATGGCCAGATAAACAATAGAGAGACATCGTGTTTTATAACAATGAAATCTTCTATAAACACAGTCTATAGTGTGTTCTATTTGTGAAAGCATTAAATTCCTTTTTATTTTTAGCTAAAAGATGAAGAATCCAAAGCTGCTGTATTTCACAAAACAAGCAGTCTTCCACTGTGTGTGTGGATTTCCTCCTCCATTCATCTCCCCATAGACAATTAGGTGAATTCCATATCTTTGGCTATTCTGAATAATGCTGCAATGAACGTGGGAGTGCAGATATCTGTTTGACATAGTAATTTCATTTCTTCTGGCTATACTTTCGGAAGTGGGAATGCTAGATCATATGGCAATTCTATTTTTAATTTTCGGAGGAACCTCCATATACTGTTTTCCATGATGGCTGTGCTGCTTTACATTATTCTGCTTTAAAATAGGAAAGAAATCCTGCCATGTGAGACTCTCTGTATGATCTTGGAGGATGTTAAGTAAAATAAGTCAGACACAGGAAGGTACAGTACAATCGCACTTCTATGCAGAATCTTAGAAAGTTCAACTCATGGAAACAGATTGTAGAATGTTGGTTACCATGGATCGCAGTGGGAGAGATGGATGATATTCATCAAAGGGTACAAAATTGCAGTTGTGGGATGAATAAGTTCTAGGGACCTAGTATACAACATGGTTAATGTATTATGTATTTGAAATTTGCTAAGAGAACAGATCTTGAGGATCCTCATGGCACACATACACAATGTAGGTACAGGTATCAAGGGATATGTTAACCAGCTCCATCACGGTCATTGTCATTGTTTCACACAGAACACGTCTATAGAAACCGGACATTGCATAGCTTGGATCCTCGAAAATATATATGTTTTATTTGTCAATTTTACCTCAAAAAAGCTTTTAAAAACCCAGCAAACAAAACCATTAGCTCAATAAGAGATTTTTTTTTTTTTATTTTTAAAAGACCCTGGCAAGGTTAGGAAAGAAAAGTTTGAACAGAAATCACATCCAGGTATGGGATGATTATGTCCTGTGCCTGCTGCTGGGCCGGCTGCCACCTCTACCCCCGGCCACCCACATTCTTTCCTTTCTAGACAACATCCCCAGCCACTAGTCCTCCTCTTTTGGAATGTGAAAAACATGCCCCATGGGGATTTCTTCCTTCTTCCTCTCCCCGGGTCTGGATGTTTATTACTTTTGTCAAAGTTGGTGGCACCGGCCCCCTCCTATGGTTTAGTGCCACACCTGGGCCACTTCTTGGGCTGGTGAAGTTGAAGTGTGGGGAGGAGAGGCCCCCAAACACCTCTGTTCTCTGAAGTACCCATATCCTTCTGCTCCACATTTCTCCCAGCTGTGACCCTTGGGGACGGAGCTCATGGGTACACAGAATCCCAACCTCATGATTCCCCTTCCTGTGACCATAGGGTGCCATAAAATGGTGCCCTTCTTGATGGGGCCTCTCCTCCCCACCCTTAAACTTCACCCGCCCAGGAAGTGGCCCAGGTGTGGCATTAAACTATAGGAGGGGGCCGGTGCTGCAAACTTTGACAACACCACCATGCTGGGGACCAAACTTCCAATACACAGAACCCGGGGTCTTTGGACACATGGACATTTAACACCCATGTTATGGCATATACATATAAGTAGGAAGTGGTTCCTTACTTCCCAAGAGCTGGGTGAGGTCATAGTCACGGTTCCTGACCAGAAGGGACATCATGCCATTTTGGATGCTGGGCATTTAGTCACTAGTGGCATCCAAAGCTCTCTCTCCCCATGACAACTGGCAACATTCTGCATCTTCCATGGTAATGGTGTAACTGGCAATATTCATGAGACCAGTGCTTGTTCGGGGGGGGGGCTGGGGTTTAGCTCAGTTGGTAGAGTACTGCTCTACACTCTCTGAGGACCCAGGTTAGGTCCCTAGCACTGCAAAAATGGGAGAAGGACCTGGTGATCCACCCCTGAAGCAATCCTGAAAACAATCAGCCATTGAGAACCCTATGAGGATTGCTATGAGTCGGACCCAACTCCACAGCACTTAACAATAGTGCTTGGTACCTTGTTCAAGAAACCTGTGAAAACCAAAATATCTCTAGGTGTGAAACAACTGGAAATGTGCTGTGATGTTTGTTACTGAAGCAGGACACAGTTTCTTCTGACAAATACATAGTCACAGAGGGCTATGTGGAGTTGATGAGGTAATACAAATATTGGGCTCCAATAGTGTCTTTCATGGCACCCCCTGGATCTTCTGTAGGTATAATAACGATGCCAGCTTCCTGGACTTTGGCTCCATTATGGACAGTGAGCCTGGTTCATCTGCTACTGTTAGGTGGGAGCCAAGGGAAAGTAAAAATCATTTACGCAGACAAAGCTTTACCCAGAAAAATCTCCATCCATCCTAGACTCTTGGGAGTGCCTGCATTATACCTAGTGGAAAGAGCTCTGAAGCAGGGTAGGAGACCCCAGCTGTGTCACATTAGCAAGTGCACCTTGACTTCTCTGAGTATCAAGGTCTGAGCAGAGGCAGGAAGGGGAACCCCTGCAGGACTCCCAAGCTCAGGTGTGCCCACGCCGTGGCCTCCAAAGTGGTGCATGAATCAGATGCCACAGATTCAGACTCTGGTTTACGGAGCAGCTCTGCATCTATCACTTTTCTGCACTGCAGTTTTTTGTAAGATTTTTGTCCTTATTGCAGGGTGAAATTGTTGCATCCAATGGCTGGTGGTGGTGGTGTGGGATGGGAAGAACGTAATGTCTGGAGCCTGATGGGCACAGACTCAAACCATGGTTGTGCTGCTTCACAGCTATGCAGTCTCAGCAAAGACACTTAATTTCTCTGAGCTTAATTTCTCTAAAATCAACTCAGTATTTTATTTAGCAATATATTTCAGAGTGATGCTCTTTTATGTAGAATGCTTATGGAAACCTCTTGTGGAAGTGTTAAGATGCTACATCACCAAGACCCAAATGAAGCAAAGGGGGAATGATCCTATTTTCTTGGAGAGATCCATTCCAGACATAGCTGTTAGGTGCTGTTGAGTCAGGTCTGACTCATAGCGACCCTATGTATAACAAAATGAAACACTACCCAACACCGTGCCAGGCATATGATGTTTTTTATATTTAAATCCTTTGTTGTAGCTACTGTGTCAATCCATCTAGTTGAGGGTCTTCCTTTTTCTCACTGACCCTCCACTTTCCCAAACATGATATCCTTCTCCAGGGATTGGTCCCACCTGACAACATGCCCAAAATATGTGAGATGCAGTCTAGCCATCCTTGCTTCCAAGGAGCATTCTGGTTGCACTTGGTCTAGGACAGAATCTGTTGGTTCTCTTGATAGTTCATGGTATATTCAATATTCGTCACCACCATGATAATTTAAAAGCATAACTTTAAATAATAATTTATTCCGCTTTTACAAGCATATTATGTTACTGAAAATACCATGGTTAGCAAAACCTTTAAATGGAAACATGTTTGGCACTTTCAAGGAACAACTGGGAAGTCAACTCAACCCTGGGCAGGGTAGAATAAGCATAGGGCAGTGGTAGAAGAGGTAACAGATGTAGAATGTGGACAAATCATAGATATACAAAAAATGCAGCAAGTCCGTGCTGTGGAATTCAATAACACATGAGGCGCTAAATATCTAGCAATGCTGTGAACTTTCCAAGAAGAATAGAAATTATAGAAAAAGCACTGAGTGGCCAAAACTCAGGTTTGAATTGATTGTCATTCTTGACTAAATGGCTGGATGACTCAAGGACTGTAAATTTGAGATTCACTTAAGAGGGAAGGATTTTACCAAATGCTGAGTGGCCAAAGACCTAGGGACTGGGAACACCACAGTCCTGTGCAGGGGAGGCGCCATCTTGGTGTAAAGAAGGTGAGAGGCTTCTGAGAGGCTGCCCTACTGTGTCAAGGGCTGTGTGTGTGGCTTGCTGTAGGTCAGTCAGCAAGGGTTAAATAAAATGCCTCAGGGACTATTGTGCTTTACGATTTATGCTGTGTCAGGAACTTGCACACACTGTTGTTGCCTATAAGTTAGTTCCAGAGACCCTTAAGGAAATTCTTCATAGTTTGTAGGTGTGATCAACCCTCCCACATCCTCTGTTATTTTGGGGGCCTAGAGAACCCATGGATCCTTTAGGATCTATGTGCAGAATACAGAGATGGACGTGGAGGGTTAGCTTGCTCTTTTCCAGCCACAGCACACAGTAAGAAGTCCACAGCACTGGCCTGATGATTCTCAGTTCTTCCCATCAGAGCTCTGTGACTTTCCTTTGCCTCTCCCTGACCATCAGACCATGAGGTTTCCTTGGCAAAGGTGCCCTCCTTTAGACTCAGTGGGCGTATACCACCCTCCTGACCACTGTGGCTTGCTTACACCACCTGGACCAAGAGGGAGCAGATACTTGAAGTCTCCCCCCTGCTACTAAGACCCTTCTAAGCACGGTTTTAATGACACATAGCTTCTCGATGTTCCGTGGAGGCATGCATAATTTGTCTGAACCTTCAGCTAGGATTTCAGATGCTTCGTTCTTTGTGTTAATGATCTCCCTGTGAATACCCTTTCACATGTTTATTCTGCATCTCTAGGTACTTCCTTAAGGGGATTTAGTACAGTGAATTGCTAGACCACTTTGCACTTACAATGTTAAGACATCCGCTAACTATTGATAAAATTCTCTGCAGAAAGGATGTGTGAATTGACTTTAAAACCAACAATGCAGGGAAAATGCATTCCATTGCACCCACAATGATATGATATATCATTCTACTTAAAAAAGATCTTGGAGGGTGAAAGAGGATATGACATTTTTCTTTCTATTTCTTCTTTCTATTTCGATTTCTGGAAATACGGGACTGCACTTATTCCCTTGTGAATAAATCGTATATATTAAAATAACCTAAGGATTGTTCATGAAGGCTACATGATTAACAGTATGTTTCACTCATTTGTCTACTCAACATATATCAATGGAACATGGTCTTTCCTAGGCACTGCAGACATGGAAAAGAAACAAGTGAACAGGAATTGCTGGCTCTGTGTAGTTCACCTTATAATTGAAGGGAAGAGACAATAAACCCAACTGGCAAATAAAATATATAGACGGTTAGACAGACAAGCACCTAAGGTGTAAAATAAAGCAGGAAAGAAAGAAACAATGATTTCATGTGGGAAGATGGGGTTTTTGGGAAAAATTGCTCCCAGAAGGGAGCACAATCTAAGAACATGAATAAACGAGCGATGCAAATACCAGAGAAAGAGCATTCCAGGGGAGGGGCTTACCAAGGTTCTGAGGTAGGAATGTGTCTGGGGTGTTGAGGGAACAGTGAAGGGTCCCATAAGCCCAAGTGGAGGAGGCAGAGGAGGCAGGGCTAAGGAATAATGGAGAGCGAGGGGAGACTGTCAGACATAGGGGACCAGACTTTGGACTTCACTTCCATAAGGCCTTTGTCTCTGTGTGAGGTGGGGTTTGAGAAGAACAAAGTCCAATATTGAGTGATTGATTGATTGGTTGATTGATTTTGTGGTATTTATGGGTTGAACCCAGGGCCTTGCACATATTTTGGGAGCACTGTACCACTAAGCTGTACTCCTAGCCCCTTTTCTACTTTTTACCTTGAGACAAACTCTCGCGAAATCGCACAGACTGCCTCTGACCTCAAACTCACAACCCTCTTGCCTAGGTCTGAGATTATAGGCGTGTACCACTGCAACAGCTTCGAAGTCTGATATCTCAACAGGATTTCTCTGGCTGCTATGTCAAGCAAAGATGGCAAGGAAATAAAGCAAAATATGTAGCTCGGTAGATATCCATTGAGACAAGGATGACCGTGGCTAGGGCCAGGGAGAAAGCTCTGGAGGTACCTTGGTGAGGAGTGGGCAGTTTGCTGTCAATCAAGTTTCATTGGGCCACTGCTGTCTGCTCAGCCATGCACTGTCTATAACCACTGGATCTATCGCTACAGAATTGAGTAGTTGGAAAAGAGAGTCCATGCCTGCCAAGCCTAAAATATTTACTATTGGGCCCTTTTAAGCTCTTGACCTATATGACTGAATTATTATTTATGAACTGAGTGATTTGAAATAAAAAAGGTGTTGTCAGATGTGGTGGTGCACACCTGCAATCCCAGGGACTTAGGAGGGGGAGGCAAGAAGATCGCAAGCTCGAGGCCAAAAGCAGCCTCCATAACTTAATGAGTCCCTGTCTCAAGATTAAAAAAAAAACAATTTAGAAAGAAAAGGGCTGGGATGCAGTTTAGTGGTAGAATGCTTGCAAAGAATATGTGAGGCCCTGGATTCAAAACAAATAAATAAAAAGCTTGTTGTTGTTGTTGTTAGGTGTCTTTGAGTCGGTATCCGACTCATAGCGACCCTATGTACAACAGGCGAAACACTATTGTCAGTGTTTCTCTTCTGTTCATAGGGCTTTCAATGGCTGATTGATTTTTGGGAGTGTGTTGCCAGTTCCGTCTCCCAAACCTACAGCACCTGGTGTTCCCAGGAGGTCTCCCATCCAAGGACTAACCAGGCCTGACCCTGCTTAGCTGAGATCTGATGGGATCAGATGCCACAGGGCTATGGCTGCAGGCTAAATAAAAAGTTATCATTTATAAAATAAAAAAATATGTTATATGTAAAAATTTAGAAATATTGTTGGACATAGCATCATGGAAATAGTTTTTCAGAGAAAATTCATAAAAAGTCAAATTCAAACAGTTTGTCTCTCTCTGATTGAACACTGTTCAGATTATAACTGAGGGATCTGTGTCCTGAGCTTGGAGAAAACCTGCCTCTAGTGGGAGGAAAAATGGTTGCTATTGTCCCTATGGGCTCTCAGGGTCGTTCATGAGAAATCATCTTCCAATTTTCTCTTTTTCGCTTTGCAGTAATAGAGCCTGCTTCTTTGCATTATACATTAATACTTAACTCATTTAAAACTCCATCTGATAAAAAAAAAGATAATTTTCTCCTTGAGCCAAATGAGGAAAAATAATGAGAGCACAACGTTAGATAAGGGCATTGTATTTGTAACTGGCTCTAAGCTGCTGGTGATGATGCAGGTGAAGAAATCCCCCTGCTGTGTCTTCCTCCCAGACAAATCCCATTCGGTGCATTGCTGAAAGATCACCAGTCACTGGGAATGACAGAATTTTTCCTCAGCAGAGGTGTGGGGGAGGGGGTGACCTGTGACCTGAGGGTTGGTTAAGGCAAGCGACAACGAGCCCATTCCCCGTCATGGAGCAGGAAAAGTGATGCGAACACCCTCGGATGCACAGGACACACGATCACATATGTGACTGTGTGGCAGGCACTGTCAGGGGCAGAGCTGGTGTCTTGAGGTGAACAGTGGGGCGTGCACAGGGTTACTGGGCCCCCAGGAGGTCTGCAGGTGGACAAGAACCATGGTGCCTACTGAAGCTGGATTGTTCAGGTGGGGCAGAATCCTCAGGAGGGAAGCCAGAAGGGCTAAGGGTGACCAGGGTGGAGCAGACGCATCCCAGGGCTGTGATGAGCTCGCGGAGTGCTGAGGTCTGCATTAAATCACATGGACAAAATGATTTCCTTTCCCTTTGGTTCCCTATCAACCTTTCTGTTTAGGTCAAGAATGACATCACAACTGTATTCTACTGTATTTTTAACAACTCCTAACGTTTTCTAGGGCTTGGATTTAGCTCAGTTGGTAGAGCACTGCACTGCAGTCTCTGAGGTCCCGAGTTTGATTCCCAGCACCCCAAAAATGGGAGAAGGATATGGCAATCCATTCCCAAGGCAATCCCACAACAGTCAGCCACTGAAAATCCTATGAGGGTCACCATGAGTGGGAAATGCCTTGATGGCACCTATTAGCAATAGGGCAACAACATTTTCTTTTCCTCTTTTCTTTTTCCTTTCTTCTTTTCTTTCTTTCTTTTTTCTTTTTTTCTTTTCTTTTCTTTTTTTTTTTTTTGTGACAGGGCCTTACTAAGTTACCTCTGGCCTTGAACTTGGGATCCTCCTGCCTCTGCCTCCAAGTCACTGGGATCACCATCCTGTGCCATGTGCCCAGCTCCTACTCCTTTTAAATAGAGAATTAGTAGCCCTATGCCAGAGAATGAGAGACCTCTCTCTTGGATGGTTATGATGGCGGTGGCTCTGCACACACAGACACGTACACACATGCACACTCACAAACACACGCATAAGCACGCACACACGTGCATACACACATGCACACACAAACACACATGCACACACACTCGTGTGCACACAGGCGCTCACACAGAGCGAGAAGTAAGGAGGAGCTTCACCATGTAAGAGGCCTCCCTGGAGGATCAGGGCAGGCTCAACAGCATGCCCATGACTGTCCTCAGAGCAGGGATGGACAACGTTCTTGGGGCTGTGTGGTGGCCAGGGCAGGGTGCTCTTGTGCACCAGGACACAGGACGACTTCCTCAGGGCTTCACATAACTATCACCATCTGCAAACAGAACACCTGGGGTGATCTTGGGGCGCTTGGCCACAGTCATGGCAACAAACTAAGTGACATACTATAGCATGGCTCCCCCACGTGGCTATCAGCTTGTTGTGCTGTGGGGACTCACGTGTTGCTGTGATACTGAAAGCTGTGCCACCTTGGAACTGTCTCTGTGTCCCGTGCATCCTGGCTGTGGAAACCATGCAAAGTCTGGCTTTGGTGGAATGTCCTGAGTAGCTTGTGTGTTATGTGCCACGATGGAGTTTGGTTGAGGAAGTGCTGCTAACTTCTCAAGTACAAGCCAGAAGAGCCTTTGCTGCAGGGATGTTGTAAGTGATGTCAAAAAGGAAAAACTTTAATTAAATTCCACAGAGGTTACTGGAGCAATTATAAACAAAACAGAACAAAGCAAAGCAAAACAATGTGAAAGCAGTCCTTGGAATGAGCTCAGGTTCAGAAAACTCCACCCAATAATACGATCTGACAGCATTTAGAGGGAAAAAAAGTGCAGTCTACAGACAGCTCTATTGGTTGCAGCATAATTGTTAATCGGTTGCAAAGCCTCCTGTAATTAACCAGAGCTCAGCCACTGCTGTTAAACTCAGTATCAGTTTGGTCTGTTGGCCTTACTCCAGGAGCCTATACCAAATCATTGCAGACATCAAATTTTATTTAATAGTAAACAAAAAGTATTTCCCATCTGAAGGGAAATCCCAAAAACCCTGGAATTTATTTATAAAACAGTGTATTCACCAGACAGAACATACAGGAATCAAATTGACTACATATGTGGAAAGAGACGATGGAAAAGCTCTGTACAAAATGTCAAAACAAGACCAGGTGCTGACTGTGGATCAGACCATCAACTTCTCATATGCAAGTTCAAACTGAAGCTGAAGAAAATTAGAACAAGTATACGAGAGCCATGGTATGACCTTGAGTATATCCCACCTGAGTT
>VMDO01001231.1:0-26976 GCA_007922755.1 Pedetes capensis
GTCAGATCTCGGAAGCTAAGCAGGGTCGGGCCTGGTTAGTACCTGGATGGGAGACCACCTGGGAACACCAGAAGCTGTAGGCTTGGGAGAAGGACCTGGCAACCCCCTCCCAAAAATCAATCTGCCATTGAAAACCCTATGAACAGCAGAGAAGCACTGACAATAGTGTTTCCCCTGTTGTACAGAGGGTCGCTATGAGCTGGATACCGACTCGACGGCACCTAACAACAACAACAACAAAACAAAACACAAAAACAAAAACTCAATGGAATGGTCAACATGGCTGGAAGCTTGGGCGGCTCTTTTTAACATCAACTAATCAACCATCTCAGAGTCTCCTGAGCGACCTTTGGCAATGCCTAGAGACGTTTTTGTTCTCATACCTAGAGATGAAGGGTGTAGTTGGTGCTGGCGTCTGGCGCTCCTGGCATCTGCAATGCACAGTGCAATCCCTCATAACAAAAAAGAGTCAGCTCTGATGCCGGTAAGTGTCCAAGGCCGAGGAGCCCTGAATTAGCCAATCAATCAGAAAAGCAGTATGAGCTTCCAATACCCCCAAGATTTCTGTAGTAATAGTCACAGTAATAATCAGAATAAGTATCATTTATTGAATATTTACTATACGCCAGGGTTTTTTGTTTTTTTTTTTCCCCCTGTTGTTGTTTTTACTCTGTAGCCAAGGCTGGCCTGAACTTGCTGTGCAACCCAGGCTCGCCTTGACCTCACGGCAATCTTCCTGCCGTAGCATCCCAAGTGCTAAAACTACAGGCATGCACCACGTGTTCATACACACAGCTCCTCTGTCTTACTCAATACCCGACACCAGGTTTGCCTGGGCCATTGCCTCTGCTCTTCCCATGTTCTTGTTTATCGTAGGTGCATGTTCTCTGAGCATGCTTTGCCTCTGTTCCCTGCATTTCATATAGAGTAACTTATGTGCCAAGTGCCTATTAGGTCATGACGCTCATAGGAGAAAGCGGTGAGGCAACAGGAGGCTGGTGTGTCACTGTGGGTGTGGGACGGAACCTCCTGACAAACAGGCCTCAGATCAGACCTTAGGAAGCCAGCCAGGCTTCCTGTGTGGATTGGTGGCGCAGAGCCTGGCCCTTGTTGTTGTTGTTGTTAGGTGCTGTCGAGTCGGTACCCGACTCATAGCGACCCTCATAGGGTTTTCAATGGCTGGCCCTTAGTAGGTATTTAATAAATATTTGTTGGGAAATTTTTCATAAGTGACACAGAATCTTCAGGTAAGCTTCAAATGGAGCAGGGTTTCAGATGGTCTATGCTGTTGTATAACTCTTCATTTTCCCCAGGAGCAGTCTCCTCATCTGTAGGCACCTGTATTTCAAGAGTGACAACAGTGTCTTCTTCACGTGTCTTCCCACTTGCCCTCTTCATTTTTTTTCTTTTGTTTTTCACTCTTCCACTCAGTCTGGCTCTGGCCAGGGCTCATCCCTTGCCCCACTTCTCCCCTATCGATACACACCTAGCACCCTAAAGTCACTCCCAGTGTTCCCCAAATTATGCCCCTGTCTATAGTTTGCAAGATAGGGGCAGGGCAGCTATTAGAATCTCCAGGGGAGGCATGTGCTGTATGAGAAAGCTTATTCAAGAGCATGATTTTATATTTGGAAACAAATTGAGGGGAAAAAAATCAAAGTGTTGTCTTTGTACAATGGAGAACTGAACAAAAAGCTTGGGGAAAAATCTTTTTGCCTGGTAATAATATGGTAGTTCCCCCTTGTCTGAGGAAGACAAGATTGTCCAAGATTGTCTGCGGATGCCTGAATTCCCATACAAACCCTATACATGCTATGCTTTTTCCTGTACATACATACAAATGATAACGTTTAATTTGGAAAATAGGCACAGTAAGAGATTAACAATAACTAATAATTAAATGCCTGCAGCTGTAGCACTGTAGCATCAGATCCCATCGGTTCTTGGAAGCTAAGCAGGGTCAGGCCTGGTTAGTACCTAGATGGGAGACCGCCTGGGAACACCAGGTGCTGTAGGCTTGGGAGAATGATCTGGCAACCCACTCCCCAAAATCAAATGCCATTGAAAACCTGTGAATAACAGAAGCACTGACAATAATGTTTCCCCTGGTGTATGTAGGGTTACTATGAGTCAGACACTGATTCAGCGGCACCTAATAACAACAACAATAATTAAATGGAACAATTGTCACAGTAAACTATAATAAAAGTTAAGTGATGCCAGGTGAGGTGGCATCCTGTAATTTCAGCGACTCGGGAGGCAGAGGTAGGAGGATGGCAAATTGGAGACCAGAGGCAGTCTGCCTAATTTAGTGAGACCCTGTCTCAAAAAGTAGAAAAATGGGCCGGGGGTGCAGCTCAGTAGTACAGCACTTGCAAAGCCAGGCCCTGGATTCAATCCCTAGAAACACACACACACACACACACACACACACACACACACGTTAAGTGAATACGGTTCTAGCTCTATCTCAAAATACCTTATGCATACTAATAAGTGGGTAATGTATGCAGCATAGATAATGCTTGGTGGCACAGCTAGAGATTTCATCACACTATTTGTGAAGGTATACAATTTAAAGCATGTGAATATATTATTTCTGGAAGTTTCCATTTAATATTTTTAGACTACAGTAGACTAGGTCAACTGAAACCACAGAAAGTGAAACTACAGAGAAGAGGGGATGACTATCCAGGAGTTTGTCAGATATGGTACTGCTCTGACCGTTTGATGTTTATGAAAAGGAGAGGTTAAAAGAAGACGTGTTGGGAAGCGCGCCCATGTGTGTTTTCCTTTTGTGTCTATGAACTTACTAGAACGATCCTCCTATTTGAACTTGAATTTCTTGGAGCCTGCCATTTTCCCCTCTGTGCAAAATGACTCGCTTTGTGCTCCCACAATGCTCTGTTTTTAACCTCTAAGACATCGACCATCATCCTTCACTTTTAGTGTCGTCAGTTCTGGTGTAGGAAATGCTTCTGAAAGAGAACACGAGAGCCAGGCAGAGTGGGACCTGGGTCTCTGCCGTTAGACGTTCTGAAATGGGAAATAAAGAATTTAAAGCTTTATGCTTTTGTTCATAAATCACACTTTGAAAAGCACTACATAACTTGGACTTTAAAAACACCTGTACGTTTTCTAGAAGCAAAACAAACATTTTGATCAAGGCTGTCTGACCATACTCAGCCATTGGTTTGGTCACTCAAGAGTCATCAGCTGTGATCAATAGACAGTCGGGACCATCCTGGGGAGGCTGTGCAGAAGCTTTTCCTTCACTGGCCGTGTCCATTCACTCTCCTTTTGCCACTGGCCTTCTTCCTCCTCAAAAGCTCAGGCTCCTCCTTTGGGCCCATCCAATCCAGCCAGGTATTAGCTGATAAGGACTTCAAATGTGTGGTAGGTGGCTACTGAGAAAAGTGAGAGGCATTTTTTAACAGAGTATTGCATTGAACAGAATATTGAAAATCCTTGGTATTTTAAGACCCTGGAGGACAAGGGAAGGATTTTTAACTTTTACTGAATTCCTAAGATATGCCCATCACCTGAAATATACCACTTCCTTTAATCGTCACAGTAAGCCTAGGAGGTAAATGTCCTTATTCCAGTTAGGCAGGAGAGGAGGCTGCGGTTTGAGTTAAGTTACTCTCCGTGTCTGGAAGCTGGGGGAGCCTAGATGAGAACTCAGCTCTTACTGTAAGGCTGCACTCAGCCCCTCCATCTGAATGCATCTATACTTCACTCTCCTTCCAGCCTCTTCTCTTCTCTTATCAGGAACATCCTGGATTTAAGGACTGCTCTCTGGCCTGTCTCAAAGAGGGCTCAGGTGGGCCCATCATCTTCTTAACTTCCCTAGGAGTTGCCAAATGACAACTCTGGTCACTGTAGGAAGGATGCTGGCCTTTTGCCTGATTGTATAGATCCCCAAGAAGCACACATGCAGCCTGGTTCACTGCCTTGATGCTAGTAAAGCTGCATTCATTTTTTTTTTTTTTTAATTACAAACACATCTTGTTTCTATTGGGCCCAAACCAGGCAACAAGATCTACAAGAAATGCGCTGTAACTGTGTTGATAGCCTCTTGCTAGTCAGACCTGAAGTCTTTTTTCAGGCTTCAGTTCCTAAGCACTAGATTCAGATATATTTGATGGAGAAAGTGATTCATTTTCTGTTTTTGATGTGGAGATCGTTAGCAGTTGGGAGGATGAAGGCACCAGGAGGGGGATACTGGCGTTCAGCACTACTTTCTGCCTGTGCTGCCACATGTTTGAGTCCTTGGAGCCAATTTGAGGAGTGTAGGCTAGATCTACGTGATTGGCTCAGACGGATCTTGAGCCTACAAGCTATGCTTAGCACTTTATCAGAGGTCTAGGAATTTGTAGCATCAGGTAGGCGGACCAGCTTCTTAACATTCCTGGGCGCTTCCGTGACTTTAAACACCCAGCTCTTCTAATTTGCCAGCCTCCTCTTCTTCCCTTGTCTTCATTTCTCGTTTGCAGCCTTCTCCATGTGAACTGATCTTCACTGCTTCATCTGTCTTTTTTCTCTTACACCTCTGTCCCTAGCTTCTCACCCAGTCACTCAACATTTCCTCGCATCAGTTCTTCCTCTCAACTCTGCTTCTCCATGATTGCTGTAATGACTGATTCTTCCAAGGATGGCTCAGTTCTTCCTCTGATGGAGACTCAAATTCTTTTAAATTGATTACTTTGTTCTTTTCTCCAAAAGAACATCTAGTCAATGAAGAGCCAAGGGAAGTAAAGTGGAAGATTGGCTGTTTCTTTAAGGTATTTGGTATCTTCAAAGATATGGCGGCTTTCCCTTCCCCTTTTGTTTGCCTCAGTTCCACACGTCATTCCTTTTTGCAGCCATCCCGGATTGTCTTCATGTCTCACACAGCCTTTGGAATGTCTGCTGAAATAACATTACAAAATACACATGTGGGGCTGGGATTTAGCTCAGCTGGTAGAGCGCTACTCTGCACTCTCTGAGGACCCGGGTTTGATCCCCTGCACCGCCAAAAACGTGAGAGGGATGTGGCAATCTACTGTCAAAGCAATCCTGAAAACAAACAGCCATTGAATGCCCTGTGAAGGTCGCCATGAGTTGGGCCTAACAACAACTTCAACAACACATATGTACAGTACTTAGATGCATTGTGCTAAGTATTTCACATGAGTGACTTTATTCGTTCCTTCCTATCACCCTTTGAGGCTTGGCTCTGTTTTCATCATCTCGCTAAGGAGGATCCTGAGGTTTAGAGAAGTCAGGTGACTCACCCAGGTCACACAGATATCGACTGAGCTGTGACTCTGCCCAGGCCTGTCCCCCACCCACTAGAGTTGATGTTTGTAACTGGTATTTCAGCTGCCTCCTAGGACACAAGATTGTATCTAGCAGGGGGCATTAGATGTGGAAATCAGCGTCCTTCTTACCCTTTTCTAACCATTACCTCTTCCCCAATCTACACTGAATTCATACAAATACTGAGTGAACCAGGGATCCTGGCGCTGTCTGAAGGGTACAGTCTCAAACCCTAAGCTGCGGCTGCCGTTTATGTACTGTGGTGGAAAACACACTGAGGTACGACTCATTTCTCCCCTGGCTTTGCTCCTAACCTTGTTCTGTGACTCGGGGTAAAGAATTCACAGCTAGGCCCCAGTTTTCTCATCAGCCAAGTGAAAGGTTTGGTTGGTAGTTTCCTCAGTTCTTCCCAGGCCTAAATTTTTGTGATTTTGTTATTCTGCCTTTTCTGTGTTGTCTCCTCATTTCTAGTAAAACCCTTTTCCTGTATTTATACTTTCTTCCCAAGCACTTGGCCCTTGCCAGCTCTGTCTTGGCTCAGCCTCTGCTTGCCTGGTGCTGCCTTTTCCTCTTCCTGCTGCGTCTGAGGGCCCCTCCTTCCAGGCTCCCTTTCTCCTGCACAAAGCTAGCCTTCTTTCCACCTCTACCAGGCATTTCCAGGCTTGGAGCTCCAGCATGGTTGCTTTTTTTGTTTGCTCTTTGTATTCCTTGTCTTTTAAAATAGATAGCACATCCTTGGCGGGCAGGTTTGCTGCTCTAAGTGTCTTTTGTGTTCTGTTAAGTATTAGGGTAGGTGACTCTAGCTGGAGTAGGTGCTTGATAAATGATTGCTAAATGATTGCATTTGGGCTTTGTCTGAAGGGCAGAGGTTACTGAGTGAGAGGGCTGTCAGGGGAATTAGGAGCACAGTCTGGTGCCACAACACACAAACCCACCAGAATTGACTGGCAGGGTAAGACTGCAGACATTAGTTAGGGAACTGCCAGAACCCAGGCACAAATCACTGGCAGGCCTGGTGAGACAGGCAAAGGGAGAGGAGAGGTGGGCAAGATTGGAGCCACTGACTCTCCTACCAAGGTCGTGCACCGCAACTGCGCTGTGACGCGACTTCCTGCTCCCTGAGCAGCAGAGGCCCCCCCTCCCCCAAAGGCAGGCAGAAGTGCTACAGGGCAGGTTGGGGCGCCTCAGATTAGGACTCCAGAGGGCAGCTAGTATAATCCAGTATTATGGGTTAGGTGAGCAGTGGTGTTGGCCTGATTTAAGAAGTGGGTCGGAATCAGAAACATTTTCCCAGATCGCTTAGGAGTGCATTCTTTGCCTCTACCCGGGCAGATAATGGCCCGAGGGTTTGTAGTCCAGGACGTGTGGTTCCGAGAACACATTTTTAATACTTGAGGCTGGGAGGTCTGCTTGGGCCATCGTGTTCATCAGCGCAGCCCGTAGCAGCAGCTTTTTGCCCAATCCCAGTGCATGATGAAAGCACTTGCGTTTTGAAACCCTGAGGAAAGTGCGGTGGTTTTCCACCTGGAAAGTCCACTTTGGGGAGAAAGATCCTAAGCAGAGCCTAACCTCAACTTTGGTGGCAGAGCCAGGAAAAGAATTCGGCCTGGTGGGATGGGAAGATAAAACCCAAGGAAGGAGACCTGGTGAGTCTGACGTTAATTAAAACTAGGCAGGGGACTAAACGAGGGAAGCTGTCGCCCTCCTTAGTCCCAGACAGACACGTCAGCTGGAGCTCGGGGCATTTCAGCCTGGCAGTCCCGCGGTCCCGGGAGGGGCGGCGGGCGGCGGGGGACGGGCTCTAGGGCCCAGCGGCCGGGCGGGCGCGTGCAGTGTAGGGTTACAGTGACGAGCCCGGGCGACCCTCCCGGCGGCGGGGGCGAGGGACGCTCTGGGGCCAGCGGCGGCTGTCGGGTGGGGACAGGAGGTGAAGCCTGGCGCGTCTCTCCTCCCTGGCCGTCGGCGCCGCTCCCCCGCGCTGCCCGCGCCATGCCCAGCGCGCTGCCCCGCAGCCGCCTCCCCCCGCCGCGGGACTGAACAAGCCATGGTCGCCCCATGTGGGGGTCAAAGTCGCGCCGGGGAGCCTGCGAGCCCGCGGTGAGAGGTAACCAGCCGCGCCGGGAGGGGCGCGGGGCAGGGAGGGGCTGGGGGCCACCGGCTCTGGGAGTCGCGACGTGGACAGGCGGCTCGGGGCTGGGCCCGGAGCGTCCGCCGTGGAGGAAAGAAAACGCAAAGGACGAAGTCGGAGCGGCCGCCGATTCCGCGTCCCACGCCGCGCTCCCCGTCCCCGGCGGCCGCGCACCCTCGGGTGGGCTGGGGGAGCCCCGCGGGCCCCGTGCGGCGCGCCGAGTGCCCGGTGCCCTCGCGGGGACAAAGGCGCTCGGGCTGCAGCCTCCCCGCCCTCGCTCGGCTGCGCCCTGACCCAAGGCGCGGACCTCCGGAGCCCTGCTCCCTCTTTGTTCTCTTTGGACAAGTTTCCTTGACGAGCAGGGATTTGGGGCGCGCTTGCCGTGGCCGGTTAGTGCTGCCTTTGGGAGAACTTGGTTTCCGGGGAGAAATCTGAACTTTCCAAGTAGAGCTGGTTTTTCTTGGAATGGGACATTTGTGGCAGGAGGCAGATCGGCTCGCTGGCCCGTGACAGGCTGGCCGAGCCGGGGCCCTGAGCTGGGGCGGGGGCCGAACGCGCCCCGTAGGCCGCCGGGCCTCCGCCGCGGGGCGGAGCTCGCTGAGCCTTTCCAGGTTTCCCCTGAGAGCCCCAGACCCCCGAATCCTTGGCCTCTCCCGCGGCCTGCGCCTAGCCGCGCCCCGCTCGCCTCACCCTAGCCTTGCCTTTGGGATTGGTGATCGACAACACTTGCCCTTGCCAGTTTTGTTCGACTTTTGCCTTTTTGTCTTAGGTGTGGAGCTACTGTCTCCAAATGGCAAATGCTTTTGAAGTCAACTAGTTTGTGGGTCATGTGGACTGGATCTTAAGTAGACGGGCCCCTGATCCTGCGCCCTCCCGGGGCTTTGCAGTCGGGACCGAATGTTTTGTCCCCTTGCTCGCCCTGTTCCCTTCCTCTGTAAAGCCGTGGTGGCCCGTTTTCTTACTCTGAGACATGTTCTGAGATTGGAGTTTTTGACTGCTTATAAAAGTCCCTGGCAGTGAGTGTGTGTGAGGTGTGTGGGGGGGACTAAGGGGTCATGGGAGTCATTTGTGATACCTCCAAGATGCTTTTGGCTACCCAAAACAATGTTGTTAACTTGCTCACCATACGCGAATGAAAACAGAATAGAAGGATATTAATAGCTGCAATTCCAAAAAATGTCCTTCCTTTTTGGGGAGGAAATAATCAGGGCTTGAAGAATTGAACAATCATGGCTCCTTGCTTCCAACACTGGGCTGCGGGTCTCTCCTGGCTGAGATTTCCCCTGGCTGCCCCCCACTCCTGGCCCTGGGCTCCTGTGCAGACACGCGTTCATGGTTACGGAGCTGGGGAGCATAACTTCTTGAAGAATCTGGAGGAGATAAAATGTACTTCTTAGAACTGTGCTTTGAGCAATTATCGAATATCTGGTTTGGATGCTTTTATGAGTAATGTGGGAACAATATTCAGATACATTTTGAACTGTTTTGAAGGGAATGAAAGGGCCGGAAAGCACTGACTTCACCAGAATGAAAAGCAGTAGGAGATAAAGAGGGTGCTAGGGAGCCTCCTCACCTGGTGGTGGAAGAAGGGACGGGGAGGATGTTTCGTGCTTGGCTGGCATACTTTTGCTTTTGTGCAAAACATTTTTCAAGGTAAATAAACCCTTGTGCATCTGCAAGTGGGCAGCAGGGAGAGGAAGTGTGCCCTGTAACTCCTGTCTCCCTTCCCCTTCTTTTTAAAGCGCACAGAAACCTGAGTCTTTCAGGTTCTGTTCAGATGGAGTGAGGAATACTAATGTACTAAAGGGCATGTGGGCTGGGATTTGGCTCAGTTGGTAGAGCGCTGCGCTGCAGTCTCTGAGGTCCTGGGTTCAATTCCCAGCACCGCAAATATGGGAGAAGGACCTGGCAATCCACTCCCAAGGCAATCCGGAAACAGTCAGCCATTGAAAACCCTATGAGGGTCGCTATGAGTTGGCTATGAGTTGGCTATGAGTTGGCTATGAGTTGGCTACCGACTCGACGGCACCTAACAACAACAACAACAAAGGGCATGTGGAGATCAAAGCATTTAAAAATACATCTTTTCACGGAAGCTAATGGCGAATTTTCAGTTTGAATGAGATGTTAAAATGCTTCTGTTAAAGAACAGTGCAGGCATGCGGCAATATGAGTGACTGTGGAGAGCGTCTGCCTTCCGCTAGTTTGTCTGGAGCTTCTGTGAGGAGAGCTGGGCTCTTTTGATGGCTCCCTCTGTCTACCCCAGTGGACATGTGTGGCCTCAGAGCCTGGGGGAGCACTGGCCACACTCATTGAAATCAGGCAGTGGTCCGGCTGGTGAGAGTTGTTGCAAAGTACGGCCTCTAGGTACCGTGCTCCATTTCTTCACAGTCATTTGTGAAAACGCTTTGAAAATGGTAAAGCACTGTATATCATAAGGCTTTAAAAGATAGTTAATGACATGAAACAAGGGAAGTCCTAGCAAATATTTAAAAAATTTGTAGACAATAAGTTGAACTCGGTAAGACTTGTTGATATTTCTGGCATAAAAAATTCCCCCAAGCAACATTTCTTTTTTTTTTTTTTATCTTTCTTTTTTTCGGGGGTAGGGGTACCCATCTGCATTTTGATTGCATATAGAAGCTCAAGTCAGGAAAATTCTGCAGTGCTCTGCATAATTTTTCTCCGATTTTTTCATTAATTTTAGATGGTTCTTATAACTTGGAATTCAGTTGTTGTTGTTAGGTGCCATCAAGTCGGTATCCGACTCTCATAGGGTTTTCAATGGCTGAGTGCTTCGGGATTGCCTTGGGAGTGGATTGCCAGGCCCTGCTCCCATTTTTGTGGTGCTGGGAATTGAACTGGGGGCCTCAGAGACTGCAGCGCAGCACTCTACCCACTGAGCTAAATCCCAACCCTTGGAATTCAGTAGGCAACAGAATCCTTGAAAAGCAAGGGGTAGCATGGAGGTCAAGCAAGAAGACATATTTGATTACAAGGTTTGTTGGAAATTGTTGTCTGAGGTTTTTGAGGGTTTTTTGTTTGCCTACTACTTTTTTTTCTTTTGAATTTTGTTGGTTTGGCTTTGTTTTGTCTTGGAGGGGAGGTGTAAGGTAAATCCTGGGCCTTGTGGGTGGGTCAGCACACTGCTTTCAGTGGAAGGAAGCCACCCCTGCTTCTGGCCTGATGTGTTGGCACTACGCTGAGTCCTCCTCTCCCTTGTGAGGCCCTGGCTCCACTCTTGGGTCCAGGCCTTGGAAAGCCTTAGGATATATTCATTCCAGGCATTCAGCAGAACTCCTGAGTTCCCAAAGACTCACACATCAGGTTTTTTTTTTTTTTTTTTTTTTTTTTTTTTTTTTTCCCCTTTTAGGAGTGGGTAGGAGAGTAACTCTAAAGTGTTGGGAAACATACCTCTGTTAAGACTGGAGAATTGGACTTAACATTTTGAAAATAGTCATTGCTGTGTGCAGGGTGTTTAAATCTGTGTTTGGAACCTAACTAACCAGTGTTGCTGCTATGTACTTCCTTTTTGTTTATCATTTTGTTTTTAAGTAAAATGCCTGTAATTACATGTTTTTTTTTTAACTTTTCATTTTTAAAATGACCATAGTGTCATAGGAAGTTGCAAAAAGTAGTAGAGAGGTGCTGGGTACCCATTTCCTTCCACTGGTACCATCTCCCATAATCCCAGTACACTAGCAGAACCAGGACATTGACATTGGTACAATCCTGAGAGCATATTAGACTTCAATAGTATTAGGTGTATACATTTATATTTTTGTGTGTATAAAAATACAACTTTTTCACGTATGTAGATTTGTATAGCCACTACCACAATCAAAATATAGAATCATTCCGTCGCTTTGCACATCTCCCTTATGCCATTCATTTGTAGTAATACTTCCTTTTCCTCCTACTGCCTCTATCCCTGAGTCTAGCTAGTAGTCCCTCATCTGTTCACCATATGTAAAATTTTGTCATCTTTTGTTGTTGTTAGGTGCTGTCAAGTGGGGTCCGACTCCTAGTGAGCCTATGTTCAACAGACGAAACACTCCCCACCCTGTGCCATACATAAATAAAACCATGCAGTATGTGAACTTTTAAGATTGGACTTTCACTCTGCATAATTTCCTTGAGATACACCCAAATTTTCACTTTGTACTAATAGTTTGTTCCTTTTTATTGCTGAGTAGTATTTCATGGTATGGATATATTGTAGTTTAACCACTTACTTATTAAAGGATATTTGCATTGTTTCCAGTTTTTGTCTGTTACACATAAAGTTGCTGTAAACATTCATATACAAGTTTTTGTATGGACATCATAAACTTTCATTTATTTAGGGTAAGTGTTCAGGAGCATGATGCCTTGGTTATATGCTAAGTGTGTGTTTAGTTCTTTTTTCAAGTTTCCAAACTATTTTCCAGAGTTGCTGTACCATTTTACATTCCTACCTGCAATGTGTGAGAGAGCTGGTTTTTCTGCATCCTCACTAACAGTTGATGTTACCACTGTGTTTTATTTGTCCAAATACATGTCCTAATAGGTGTTTTAAGGTAATTGTGGTTTTAATTTGCATTTCCCTAATGGCTAATGATTGGGAGAAGACTCGGCAACCCACTCCCAAAAATCAATCTGCCACTGAAAACACTATGAATAGCAGAGAAACACTGACAAGAGAGTTCCACCTGTTTGTTGTACATAGGGTTGCTATGAGTCGAACACTGACTCAACGGCATCTAACAACAATGACTAATGATGTTGAACATCTTTTCTTGTGCTTATTTGCCATTCATATAACCTCTCTGGCAAAACGTCTGTTCATGTCTTTTGCTCGTTATTTAACTGGATTATTTATTTTAAAACTGAGTTTTGAGAATTCTTTGTATAGTCTAGATATGAGTCTTTTATCAAATGTATGGCCTGCATATATATTTCCCCAAGTATGCAGCTTGTCTTCTATTCTCTTTCTTGGATGTTTTGCAGAACAAAAGTTTTTAATTTCGATAAAGTTCAATTTGCTGATTTTTTTCTTCATGAATTATGCTTTTGATGTCACATCTAAGAACATTTTGCCTAGGCCTGTGTGCCAAAGATTTTCTCCTATGTTTCTTCTAAAAATTTTGCGTTTTACTTTTCAATTGTAGTCCACTTTTTATCCCTGTTATGAATCCGTGCGTCTCACTGCTAATCTTATCAAATGCCTGCTAGGTGCTAATTACGCATTTGGTGCCCCAGGAGCGTACAGATGGATCATCAGTCATCGTGTGCTTTCTCAGGAGCCCACAGGTCAGTGGTGTTGCATGTGGAGGTTACCATGTGTTCAGTGTATAACAGAGACGTCTGATGTGCTGTGGAACCTCTGAGCAGACAAGGCTCCCTGGGGTCCAGGTGGTCAAGGAGGGCTTCCTTGGGCATGTTGCCCAGGCATGGTGGGAGTAAGATTGGTTCTCGCCTTTGATCGAGTTTTTGGATGTCTTTATTGCCATGAATGCTTCAGTGTGGGTGACTCTAGTTCTCAGCACATGCTGAGGGTGTGGGGTAGGTGCAGTGGTAGAGGACTTTTTGAACAGCAGATGGTTGTTGTTGTTAGGTGCGTCGAGTCGTGTCCGACTCATATCAACCCTCAGAGGGTTTTCACTGGCTGATTGTTTTGGGATTGCCTCGGGAGTGGATTGCCAGATCCTTCTCCCATTTTTGTGGTGCTGGGAATTGAACCTGGGACCTCAGAGAGTGCAGAGCAGTGCTCTACCAGCTGAGCTAAATCCCAGCCCAAACACCTGATATGATGGCTTAAAACACATATGATAAAAACAGTGCTTACAATTCAGTAACATAGAGTATGAATAAAATTGAATAGATTTAGTTAGAATATATATTAAAAATTGAACAGGATTGTTTAAGACCAGATAGGCCTCGATGGCTTCCTGACGGCAGTCTCCTTGCTTTGTGACCTCAGGGAATTTTACCTCCCGAAGCCTTGTGTAATATGGAGACAGTAATAGCTCTTACGTCATGGCATTGCATGAAGGTAAGATGAAATAATGAATATATAACACTAGTATGGTGTTGGATACATTGAAAAGCTTCGATAAATACCTTTACATTATTGTTGAAACAGTAGAAGGCAAATCACTTCATAACAGTATTTGTATTCTCATTCCAGGATTTCTTTTCTCTGAGTTCTGACTCACAGAAACCTATCTTTTCTCAACTTGGGCACTGCATCACTTACCAAATATTATTTATTGAATGAGATTAGACGCTAGGATGCTTCATCCACAATCTAGTACTGTTTATAAAATATGCCTTTTCCCACTTACAAAACCAAACTTTCCTGAGTAAATGTTCTTTCTGTGCCTAGCCACAGGAGGTGGCCAGCGGCATGTCTGCTGCTCCGCGGCTAGCTCAGGCCTTGCACTGCTTGTCACCCGAGGTATGGCAAGGCAGAGCTGATGTCACCAGGACATGCTCCAGACTTCATAACCGGAAGCTCCACTTCCTTTTCCTCAGTGACCAGCTCCTTTGTCTCCCAAAGGAAACGAGTGGGACCTCACAACACTAGCACCATGGTTCACGAACACCCGTGAGCATCAGGGTCACCTGGTGAGCTTGGGAAAACAGAGTGCTAAGAGCCTGCCCCAGAATGCTGTCGCAGTAGGGTGTGGACAGGGTCAGAGCCTTTGCATTTCTAGCCTGTTTCCAAATGATGCTTCTGCTCCTGGGACCACACTGTGAGAACCACTGTTAACAGAATATGTTGTTGTTGTTGTTGTTGTTAGGTGCCGTTGAGTCAGGTCCAACTCATTGTGACCCTTTGTACAGCAGAAGGAAACACTCCCCAACATTGCGCCATGCTGGGCACTAGGTCAGTGTTTTTCTGCTATACATAGGGTTTTCAATGGTGGATTGTTTCGGGAGTGGGCTGCCAGGTCCTTCTCCCAAACCGACAGCATCCAGTATTCCCACGGACTAACCAGGCTCAACCCTGTGTAGCTTCCGAGATCAGACTGAGATTGGACACTAGGGAGGTATGGCTGTAGACACGAGTTCATCTTGAAATGACTGTATTTGCAATGGATTGATTTCTAAGGTGGTTGGTTGATTCATGTCACTATATCCTCCCCTTCAGTCACTCTTTTTTTTTTTTTTTTTTTTTGCGGTACTGGGGGTTGAACCCAGGGCCTCACACCTGCATGCTCTGCAAGTGCTGGACCAACTCAGCCGCACCCCTAACCCATCTTTTTTACTTTTTGAGACAGGGTCTCGCTAAGTTACGCAGACTGCCTCTGGTCTCGAACTTGCGATCCTCCTGCCTCCGCCTCCCAAGCCGCTGGGATTACAGGTGTGCGCCACCTCGCCCGGCTACCCTTCAGTCACTCTTCTGTGCCACATTCCTCAGCCACAGCTTTCGCTCTCTCTGTCCTTCACTACCAGGAAGACATGCCAGGGTTGGGTCTGTGCTACTATAGACAAGCTATATTGCCTTGGGCAAGTCATTTAGCCTCAATACTTACATTCTAAAGTTATTGTGGGACATAAGTGGTATAAGGAGTGCAAATGGGCTACCAAGGAGGTAAAGCACAGTGCAAAGTTGTGTCTTAAAGATTATCTCATGCAGCTTCGATGACTTTTTGGAGCAGTGTCCTTAGATTTGGAACAGATGCCTCTCCTGACGGCAAGGGGGTGAGTGCCTGTCTTGATACTAAGGGGTGCTTGGTAATGATGGTGTCGAATTCTGTGGGTCGCACCGGAATCTGAAGGCTCCTGCTGGGGTGTCTAAGGACCTTCCAAACTGAGATGCTCTGGAGGCGCATGGATGTGTGGCTGTAGCAACCACCAGAGAAGAGCTCAGTGCTGGGAACCCACGTGAGCAGATGCCGGCAGGTTGAGATTCAGCTTCCCTGAAGTAGAGAAATATAATTCCCTGCAACTTCTTTTTATTCTGTCAGTTTAGGACCAATATGACCAGGCCTCTATCTACTTTGGGCTGGGATTTAGCTCAGTTGGTAGAGCGCTGTGCTGCAGTCTCTGAGGTCCCCAGTTCAATTCCCAGCACTGCAAAAATGGGAGAAGGACCTGGCAATCCACTCCCAAGACAATCCCAAAACAGTTAGCCATTGAAAACCCTGTGAGGGTTGCTATGAGTTGGATACCGACTGGATGGCACCTAACAACAATAAGAACTATCTACTTTTGTAAAGATCTAGACTTATGGTGAGGGCTGGGATTTAGCTCAGTTGGTAGAGTGCTGCGCTGCAGTCTCTGAGGTCCTGAGTTCAATTCCCAGCTCTGCAAAAATGGGAGAAGGACCTGGCAATCCACTCCCAAGACAATCCCGAAGCAGTCAGCCATTGAAAACTATGAGCCGGATACCTACTCGACGGCACCTAACAACAACAACAGACTTATGGTGTTCATAGTAGCCACTTGTCACCTGTAGCTGGTCAATGAACAGCAAAGTTTCCTGTCTTCGGCCATCCTAACCACAGTTCAATAGCCATTTCCTTTAGTGCAGCAGGTTCTGCCAGCCAGTTTGACGGTGCAGTGGTCTGCTTATCTGGGGTCAGGTGGTGGGATGGGGACACACTTTTGAGTGAAAGATAACCACTTCTCCATTGGAAGCTGGCTGTGCCCTGTCCTGGGCCCCAGGCTCCATTGGCTGGAAGCTCGCTTCGCCTTTCTGATTCTGGAGGCTCATTCACCTGAAGGTGGGACTGTGTGGCACCAGGGCTGTGCGGGGGCAGAGGTTACTAATCCGCTATCGAGAGGGTTTACTCTTTCCAGGGATGTGCAGTGCATGGGATCTGGCCTAAGAGGTGTGAATAGGGATGTCTGAGCGGGATGAGCACTGGGAGAGACTTCTCCTGGCGACGGTCATCAGCGCCCAGCCTGGACTCTCCACCTTGGGTCTGACCCACTGTTGAATTGGCCTTTGCCAGCGAGGAGGTGGGGGCTGGCCCTGGGTCATCTCTCCAGTGCTGGGGCTTGCTCAGACGCCATCATACCACCTGTTGTTTCCCTTTGAATGTATTCTGTAGACTGCCAGTCCTCTCCTACCACCCTTGCACACTTCCTCCTCCCCCTCCTCCTCCTCTTCTTTTACTTTTCTTGTTGTTGTTTCTTGCAATGCTAGGGCAGTACTTTTTGCAGGTGCTCTACCACTGAGCTGCACCGCCAGCCCCTTCTATATTTTTGCACCTTGGGATAGAGTCTTGCTAAGTTACCCAGGCTGCCCCTGGCTTTGAACCTGTGATCCTCTAGCCTCCACCTCCTGAGTCACTGGGATCACAGGGGTGCACCACTGGTGCCAGCTTTTCTCTTCTTTTGTGTCTCTATAATCAACTGGTTTAGGGGCTCACATAGCACCCTGGCATGAGATCCCGCCTGGTCTCGGAAGCTAAACTACGCTGCTTAGTCCTTGGGTGGGAGACCGCCTGGGAATAACAGGTGCTGAAGGCTAGGGAGAAAGACCTGGCAGCCCACTCCCGAAACAATCCATCATTGAAAACCCCATGAATAGAGCTGGGCATGGTGTCGCACACCTGCAATCCCAGCGATTTGGAGGCAGAGGCAGGAGGATCGCAGGTTCTAGACCAGAGGCAGTCTGTGTAATTTACTGAGACCCTGTCTCAAAAAGTAAAAAAAAAAAAATGAGTTGGGGGTACGCTCAGTGGTCCAGCACTTGCAAAGCATGTAAGCAGGAGGCCCTGGGTTCAACCCCCAGTACTGCAAAAAAAAAAAAAAAAGTAAAAGAATAAAGAAACCCTATGAATAGCAGAGAAGCACTGACATAGTCCTGTGAGTGTCTCATTCTGTTGTAAATAGTGTCTTTGTGAGTCGGACCTGACTCGATGGCACCGAACAGCAACCACCTGTCTCCTGGGCTATTGGTTCACAGCCTCCTGTGCGACAGGCCTCCATTCTGTGCACTCACATCATTTTTCTGTCCTTTTTTCCTTCCCAGCTTCCTCCCCCCTTCCCCCCAGCTGGCTCAGCATAGGCCAGGCAAGGCAAGGATGACAGAACTCGCCAGGCTTGGTTCGTTTCCTGCTCCTGAGTCGAGGCGGAAGCAGGTAGCTCACAGTCGCCTGTGGCTTCTTAGCTGCAAGGGTGCTCATGGGGCTGGACTCAGAATGTGACCCCGAGAGCAGGTGTGAGCGGGCGCTGCCCTGGCCTTCCCCACACGGGCTGGGTTCCGAGGGCTCTAAGAATCCAGGGTCCTGTGAGCCAGCCCCTCTGTCTGGGGGCTGTGGGGCAGGAGAGAGCAGTTCCCTGGTCAGGTCCTGTTTCCCCGGGGACTGGACCCTGAGGATCACTGCAGTGGTGCACTTGCTCATCCTGGGGACCTGGGGGAGAGGTTGAAAGAGTTTAGAGCAGACAGAGATTAGGAATGTACTTTCTCAGAATTATGGAGACTGGAAGAGACAGTGCGTAGTGCACAGCATTGAATTCATTGCAGAACACACATAAAGCCAACCTAGTTTTTGAAAAGTGAAAAAGTCTAGGAAGTCTAGTAGTCTTTTATGCAGAAGAGTCAAGGAAGATGCCCTTGGAAATCACAGGAAATCTAATTTAAGATGACTGGAAAGTCATGTGAAAATCATCATGCATGAAAGTTAACCAGGAGGTCAGGCTTGTTTAAGCTAGTAGGTTTCTTAAAGGAAATAATCTGGGCAGGATTATCTTCCCATGGGATTGAATGATTTGGCAGATCAAAGATGAGCGAGGGTAGCTTGAAGAGTGGTGAATAAATTCATCTTAGCTGATGTTTCTATTTACTTCTGTAAGGTATACATCAAAAAAGTAAGAATATAGGCTCTAAATGGTCTACTCTGAGATATGGATTTTCTTATCTCTGAGTTGAGGCATAAAATTTTCCAGAATTCTAGTTTCTTTGCCTTTCTCCAAGATAAATTCCAGGGGCTGTGGTTTAGCTCAGTTGGTAGAGTACTACTCCATACTCTGTGGGGACCCTGGGTTTAATCCCCAGCATCCCCAAAATAGGAAAAGGATGTAGCAATCTACTCTCAAAGCCATCCCGAAACAATCAGCTACTGAAAACCCTATGAAGATCATTATGAGTTGGACCTGACTCAATGGCACCTAAAAACAACAAACAAGATAAATTCCAAGAGTTTGGAGGAAAAAAACTAAAATAAATATAAGTATTTATATTTTTAATGACATTTATTAAATGACTAAGGTTAGTTTAGGAGTACAAATAGGGTTATATGTAATTAAAATTTCTCATAAAATGAATGCATTTTGTGGCATTGAGTTTAGTAGTTTTTTTGACAGCAATGACAAATATGAGAATTGAATTTACTTTGACTATTTTCAGTTTCTCTTATGGAGGAAGATGCATGGTCAACATTGGGAAGGATGACATTTCTTATTTTTGGATCGAATATACATTAGGCAGAGATTTGAATACAGAAACACTTCTCAGGAAGTATCTGGTGGGTGAGTAGCTGGACTGAGCCAGGTAATGGTGAAGTGGGGAAGTTGGTGAGGATACAATCAAAGGATTTCGTTCATCCCTCTGGTGTGTGAGTCTGTCAGGTGCCAGGTCCTGGACCAGGTACATGTATGTGCCCTTTGCTCTGTAGAATTTATAATCTAAAAGGAAAGTAATGAAGTAAAATGTGAGAAAACACATTGCAGATGATCCGGATTTATTCTGCACTGAGAAGAAAAGGCCAAGATGTTGTTGTTGTTAGGTGCCGTCGAGTCTGTATCTGACTCATAGCGACCCTCATAGGTTTTCAATGGCTGTTTCGGGATTGCCTTGGGAGTGGATTGCCAGGTCCTTCTCCCATTTTTGCGGTGCTGGGAATTGAACTGGGGACCTCAAGACTGCAGTGCAGCGCTCTGCCAACTGAGCTAAATCCCAGCCCGATTAAAAGGAAATGAGCCTCAATTACAGAAGGCTGACCTCTAGGGGCTGTGAGGGAGGGTGGCTAAATACAGGGAGATGGAGGGAATGGAAAGAATGGAACGACCAAAGAGTTAATTCTAGGAATCTCTTTAAATTGCGTAAGTGTGATTTAATGTGGTCCTGTCTGTTGGTCAGAGGTGGACCTAATGAAATAGTGTTGGGTTCTTTGGATACTGTTTTCTGATTTCAGTAATTATCTGTGGTGCTAAATGTTTAAGACTCCAGTATTGCTCTTCAGAATTGCAAAGATATGGAACCAACTAAGATGCCCATCAACAGAAGAATGGGTAAAAAAAATTTGTGGTGCATATACACAATTGAATATTACTCAGCAATAAAAAAGAATGAAATAATGTCATTCGCAGCAAAATAGATGGAACTGGAGAATACCATCTTAAGTGAATGAACACAGGCTTAGAAAGAGAACTATCTTATGTTCTTACTCATATATGGGAGCTGAATGTTACTTAAAGGAAGAAAAAACCTATACATAAGTTGTTGTTAGGTACTGTCGAGTTGTGTGCGACTCATAGTGACCCTCATAGGGTTTTCAATGGCAGATTGTTTCGGGATTGCCTTGGGAGTGGGTTGCCATATCCTTCTCCCATTTTTGCAGTGCTGGGAATCAAACTTGGGACCTCAGAGACTGCAGAGCAGCACTCTACCAATTGAGCTAAATCCCAGCCCCTATACATAAGTAGATATATAAAAATGAACAATTAAACTTAGTCAAGGGAAAATATAAGCAGAGTGGAAAGACGGAAGGAGGACTAGCAAAGGGAAGTGGAAGGTGGGAAGGGGAGGGGAAACAATGTAAAAGGATAAAGGGGGAGAGGATAATCTCAATGTAAATGATGCAACTTCATGAGAACCTGGGAAAAATAGGGGGATATAACCCATGAATGCATCGGAGTTTTACTACATATTAATCAAAAAGTTCCATATACTTTGTAAGTTGATGAAAGTGTAACCAAAAGTGAAGTAATAGTTGCACAATGGAAAAAGCAAATGCTGGGTTGTTCTATGAGCCTGCAGCTGTAGCCCTGTGGCATCCGATCCCGTCAGATCTCGGAAGCTAAGTGGGGTCGGGCCTGGTTAGTACTTGGATGGGAGACCGCATAGGAACACCAGATGCTGTAGGCTTGGGAGAAGGACCCGGCAACCCACTCCCAAAAATCAGTCCACCATTGAAAACTCTATGAACAGCAGAGAAGCACTGACGATGGTGTTTCACCCGTTGTATGCAGGGTCGCTATGAGTCGGATACCGACACCTAACAACAACAACGTTATTCTATACCCTAACAACATTGATCAATAAAGGGGGTGGGGAGGACTCCAGTGCTGGAACCCTGCGTTCATACCCCGCCTGTGCCATTCACTGGCTTCATAGTCTTGGGTACATCACTTAACCCTTCTCTTAAGTAGTTTCCTCCTTTGCTAAGTGGGGGTAATAACATCTGTCTCCAAAGCTGGTGACTGGGCTGCCTGTATGTGAAATGCTGGGAGAGTTATGTGTCAGCCATCATGGTTGTTGCGCACACTTTTGCAACATTTCATCGTGCTTTTGGATTTTGTGCATCTGTATTTCCAGTAGGGGGCAGTAGAGATGGCCTGCCTGTCTCCCCTGAGGCCTGCGACTTCAGGGGGAAGACGGGAGGTACGGATTCCTGGTGGTTTGGGTCTAGATTCACACATCTTGCACCTGGGCTGGGATGACTTGAAGGCTGGGTTTGCAGCTCAGGGGTCTACAGGCTGCCTTTCTGTGTCTGCCTCACGGATTCAGCCTCGTCTGAATCTCGTCCAGTCGCTCAGGCGCCCCAGCTGTGGGGATTCCAGTACACAGGACAAATACTGCCTCCCCTTTTATGATCTAGTCTTGGAGGTTACGGAATCACTTCTGTCACTCTCTGATGGTCAGTGGTCTTTTTACCTGTCTAAATTCAAGGGTGGGAGGGCTCACCTTTGACATGCCTATTAGGTATGTTAGAGAATTTGCAGACAGATGCTACACTGCCCCAGTCATTACGTTATCAACATTGTTATTGTTGGGTGCCATCGAGTTGGTGTCCAACTCATAGCAACCCCATATACAACAGACAAAACACTATTGTTAGTGTTTCTCTGCTATTCATAGGGTTTTCAATGGCAGATTGTTTTGGGGGAGTGGGTTGCCAGGTCCGTCTCCCAAGCCTACAGCACCTGGTATTCCCAGGCGGTCTCCCATCCAAGTACTAACCAGGCCCGACCCTGCTTAGCTTCCAAGATCTGATGGGACCGGACACCACAGTGGCACGGCTGCAGGCAGTTATCAACATTAGCAAGATAGAATATTAGAAATTTAACATAAATCGTCAGCTATTTAATCCACCTGGAAACCGCACGTTCAGGAGATGTGAATTTTCTGTCTGGTTGAAGGCAGATATTTTTGGTGGCCCTTTCTCTGCAACATTGATCCGCTCCCCACGCTCATCTCCTGCCTATGTCACTTTCTTCTCAATGGTGTGATAATCACTGTATACGTTAATTGCGATGATTCAGATTTTTTTTCAGAGATTTATTGTGAGTATGTTTTGAAACTCTCAACTCAGAAGAATGATCTCTTGTTATTGGTTGAACAGAATTTAAGGACAATGTTATAATGAGTCTCCTAGTCAACTAATGTATTATATCACACTCTTGAAGTGAGCTTTTTTTTGTTGTTTTTTGTTTGTTTCTTATCTTTTTGGCTAGACCATTACAAGAAACAGCCTGGTGGGGACAAAAATGGGCCTTATTTATGTTGCCACAGATGCTCTGATCCTGAAGGAATCATCTCCTCCCACTTCTGTCATCATGGTCAGTTTTTCCCATGGTGTCCGTGAGAGGGGCAGATTCACCGTGGTAGACGCAGGGAAGAGATTTAGAGTTGGCACCCGGACCTACGTCTATTATTCTATAATGCAGGTGAAAGAGGAGTCAGGGAGCACAGGGGCCAGCGGAGGAGAGTGTTTTTCCTTCTTATTTGGAATGTGCAGGACAGAGGGCAGATTTGCTTCCCTCCATAACTTCCATTGTCCTTCTCTGCAGGGAGGCCTCCTAGGCAGCTATGCAGGTGGACGTCTGGTTTCTAACCCCTTCTCCAGGCCCAAGTAGCCCTTGATTTCCATGATAATAACATGGCCAGGCGAGTTGGAGGCTCTGAAGAGCCTTTGGTTAAACCATGTACATTTCTGTTTTGGTTTTTGATAGCAGGGCCACAACATAAAGCTTATTTTCAGGGAAATTGTACATTTAAGGCATTTCCTCATCCTAAGTCCTTGGAAAATTGGAGATGCAGCTTTAGGCTAATTTGTTAGTTAGTTGAATGGTCTGACCCAAACAAAACTCTAAAAGCCTTCCCCTCTGGCCTGTACAAGCAACTTGCTCCTGTTTTTAAAAATACTCACAGATGGGATCATCTCTTAAAAGGAAATTTTACTGCTCTGTTTCCCCATTTTCCTAAAACGTATCTAACATGCACCAAGCATTTACTGTGTGCTAGGACACTGTTCTTAGCCCTTTACGTGGTCTCATTTAGTCTAGTAAAGGTTATTATGCACATTTCCTGATAAGATAACAGGCTCCAAGAAACCACCTTGCATAGCCTCTCAATGGTAGAGGCAGGATTCTTACACTGTGTAAGAAGCAGATTTGCCCAAACAAAGCAAAACACCAGGCACATCTTTTCTTCCCCCTTCAGTGGACACTTCCTTCTTTGTGATTCTTCAAATCTTACGAATATTCCGGTCGTCTGTGTGACCACATCTTTCTCTTTCCTCTTCCCTCAGGGTGACTTAACTAACATTCTTCCCTTTGTGCTAGGGCAGCCCAGCTTCCTGCTCGACAAGTTATTACAGTTTCTTTTCTCCCTGCTTCCTGAAAGGAATCTCATGGATCCTTTCTTTCTCCCTGTGAAATAATCATTATTGATTTGCATTTCCTTTGATAGAAATTCCTCAAGGGCTGGAAGGCACATTGGTGGGCAGATGTCCCCCAGGCATCTGACTTCAGCTGCTTTTTCTTTAATCACCAGAGGCCCATCCTCCAGACAGAGGGAGCTCAGCAGGACTTCACATCAAATGGCCTCTGGATCTCTCTTCAGGTGTCATGCCTTCCAGGGGCACGGGGCACCACTCTCTGCCTGGGCAGGGAGACAACTCATCCTCATTTATAGCTGCTTTTCAAACAATTTCATCTTCAATTTCTCCTTAAGTTTCACGTCTCTCAGACGTGTCTCATGGCAACAGACGTGTAATGTAGAACTGTGTTTCACGAAGAGCGCTCTGTGGAATCCTGGGAGGAGGTATCTAAAAACTACTTGCATCATAATATGAAGGCCGACCAGGGCTGTGTTGACATTTACCCTGACAGTGCAAAAGTCTGGTGTGGGAAAGTGCTGGCCTTTTAATGTGGATCAAGCTGTGGCACCAGGCAGCGCTAGCAGTCCGTTCATTCCGCAGTCACAATTTTTGAAAAAAGCCCATTTTACTGAAGAATGTTCTAGCTAAAGCAGTACAAGTGAGTATATTAAACCTCAGACTCTGAGTACCCTTTTCATAGCCTGTGTCCCAAAATAGAAAGTCTCCAGCAGCGCTTTGCTGGGAGTGAGGGAGTGTGCCCACGTGGCTGAGCTGCAAGATGAATCCTGAACCAGGTGCTTTTTGACATAAAGTGCAATTTACTTGTAAGAACAACCTACAAACTGCGGTGGTTCTGACTTGGGCATTTGGTAAATGTTTTCTCAAAACTGCATAAAAGGGACTTGTCATTTCAAGTGAAACAAATAACTTTGCTCCCAGTGATGACACAAGCTTTAGATTGAATGTTGGATTTTGAAATTTTGGAAAACTTACATCTGCCATTATGAACTTGCTGCTTCCCAGTATGTCAGGCTTTTCTGATGACTGAAATCTGCGGTACATTAGCAATTGTGATGTTGATATTACATATTTGAAATGTTTCAATGTGTGCTATTTAGTAAATCACTATTTTCCAAATGGTTAATATATAATGATACAAAATCTTGCATGTTTCAAAGTGCCCCCTTTGAAGAAAAGATGGATCCATAGATTTCAGTGTAGTTGGGAATAGAGGAGTTCCCAGGACAAGGTCTCTGATATGGTTTCATATTGCACATTGCAGTTAATTTTAAGAAATTGCCCCTTGGGTCAGCTTGCCATTACTGTAACAAATACCTGAGACCAATCAACTTATAAAGAAGAAAGGTTTATTTTGCCTCATGCTTTCTACATGGTTGCTTGGCCCTGCTGCTTTGGGCCTGTGGTAAGGCCATACATCGTGGTAGAAGTATGAGGCAGAGTAAAGCTGCTTATATCATGACACCAGAGAGCAAAGAGGGAGGCAAGAAGGGGCCAGGGCCCTGTGTTAGTCAGGTGGTGCGTTGCTGTGGCTGAGGAACTGACCAAGGCAAACTTGTAAGGGGGTCTTATGGTTAGAGGATTTTAGTTTGTGAGAGGTAGAAAGCATGGTGGCAGAGCAGGCATGGTTGTGGCAGAGCCCATGGCACACGACCTCATGGCATGGCAAACCAGGAACAGAGAGAGCTTACTGGACCAGGGTCTGGTTAAAAGTCTCCAAAGGCCCACACCCACTAACTCATTTCCACCAGGCTAGATCCTGTTCAAAAGTTCCCAAACTTCCCAGGACAATGCCACCGCCAGCTGGGGACTCAGCATTTAAACAGATGACATTTGGAGGACATTAGATCCAAACCATAACAGGGCCTACTATCCCTTTCAAGGGGACAGTCCTGATGACCTCACTTCCTTTTGCTGCACACTTCTGTCTCTCAACAGTACTGCAGGCTGCCAACCTAGTCCGCAACACCCAGACCTTTGGGGAGCACTTGGAGACTAGCACTGCTTGCTGCGCTTTGGTAGTAGTCACAGTACCTGAAGAGCCTGGTAGGAGACTGTACTACTTTGCCAACTGCATATTTGTATGACGCCAGGTTTTCTTCAGCTACTTCAACCAAAAATCATAGCAACAGTTTGTGAGCAGAAGCAGGTTTGAGAGTCCAGCCATCTTCTACTAAGCCAGACATTAAAGAGATTTGCAGAATTGTTAAAAATTCCGCTCATTGCTATTGTTTTCAGAAGTAAATTTGCATATAAATATTTTATAGAATTTGTTGTTGTTGTTGTTAGGTGCCATCGTATTGGGTCCGACCCATAGAGACCCTATGTACAACAAAATGAAACACTCCTCGACACTGTGCCATGCTTGGCACTTTGTCAGTGCTTCTCTGCTCTTCATAGGGTTTTCAGTGGTGGATTGTTTTGGGAGTGGGTTGCCAGGTCCTTCTCCCATTTTTGCATTGCTGAGGATCAAACCCAGGGCCTCAGAGGGTATAGCTCAGCACTCTACCTACTGATCGAAGGGGTTTAATTATTGTTATTTTCATGAATTAACATGTCTCCATTTTATTTTCTAGTTAAAGTAAATATTGGTAGATGTGGCCCACATGAACAAAAGCTCATGGGCTCCTCAGTAATTCTTGAGAGAGGAAAGGGGTCCTGAAACCAAGTTGAGTGTTTTTACTACACTAGTAAAAGCTGTAGTCTCTGGAGCCAGATTAGCTGGGTTTGAATTGTAGTTTTTCTCTCTTACTGATTGTCTGGGCTGGGATTTAGCTCAGTTGGTAGAGCGCTGCGCTGCAGTCCCTGAGGTCCCAAGTTCAATTCCCAGCACCACAAAAATGGGAGAGGGCCTGGCAATCCACTCCCAAGGCAATCCCGAAACAGTCAGCCATTGAAAACTCTATAAGGGTCCCTATGAGTCAGGCATGACTTGACGGCACCTAACAACAACAAGCAAGGGTTTATTTAAACGTATCTGAGGAAAAGAATCTCTGGAGTCTAGGTACTTTCAGTCCTGTAGTTTTAGATAATTACACACCAAAGACAAACACAGGAAATATGCAGTATAATATTTAAGTAGGCTTTGGGTTTTAGAGTCCAAATTTTGGAATGTGCTTTCTCCTTGTAGGGAAAGTTCTTTATTGTGGATTCTCTCCCTGGGTGCTTCCTGTGACTCTGTGATGGGTAGGACTGGGCTGATTCCTCTTTCTTCGTGGTGAGTGAGGGGCAGCGAGTGAGGGGCGGCGTCTCCTAGCTCTGCTTGCCAGGCAGCCCAGCAAGGCTCTGTGTTTAGGGCTGCAGGGCCTTCCTGCAGGCGCTGAGGAAGAGGAAGGAGTACTGTGCTCTAAATGTGCGTTTTTGCTCATGCTACAAAATCTCTGTGATGTCCTTCTAAGGTGTATAAAGCCCTCCTGGAAGTGGATCCCAGCACACTTGTCATTAACCGGCTTTAGCACGAGGTGGATTTCTCTTTTCTTTTTCGTTTTTCCTTTTCCCCAGTAGCTTTAACTTTGATATCCCAAGTGGTTTGAAAGAGACTCTAAAATAGAAAAGCTTACCTTTGAGCTAATTTCTGGAGAATTAAGAGTATGTTTATAACATGTTTAAAAATCCGTCTTTAGCTGAGCATGGTGCACATGCCTGTAATCCCAGGCAGAGGGAGGAGGATCACAGGTTCAAGACCAGAGGAGACCCTACTTCAAT
>VMDO01001231.1:27076-116942 GCA_007922755.1 Pedetes capensis
TACAACAGGGGAAACACTATTGTCAGTGCTTCTCTGCTGTTCATTGGGTTTTCAATGGCAGATTGATTTTTGGGAGGGGGTTGCCAGGTCCTTCTCCCAAGCCTACAGCTTCTGGTGTTCCCAGGCGGTCTCCCATCCAGGTACTAACCAGGCCCGACCCTGCTTAGCTTCCGAGATCTGACGGGATCGGATGCCACAGAGCTATGGCTGCAGGCATTTACTTCAATTTAGAAAGCAAAAAAGGGGCTGGAAGTTCAGGTTAGTCGCCGAGCACTTACCAAATATGCGTGTGGCCATGAGTTCAGCCCCGCAGTACCAATAAATTAAACAAACGAACAAACAAACGTACATTAAGCCTCCAGCTGTACCACTTTGGTGTCTGATTCCGTTAGATCTTGGAAGATAAGCAGGGTTGGGCCTGGTTAATACTTGGATGGGAGGCCACCTGGGAAAAGCAGGTGCTGTAGGCTTGGGAGAAGGACCCGGCAACCCATTCCCAAAAAACAATCAGCCACTGAAAACTCTACAAATAGCAGAGAGACGCTAACAATACTGTTCCACCTGTTGTATGTAGTGTCGTCATGAGTCAGATAGCAACTCAACAGCACCTAACAACAACAACATGTACACTAAGTTGATGTATTTTTAAAGTCTCCATTGTTGTTGTTAGGTGTCGTGGAGTCACGTCTGACTCATAGAGACCCTATGTACAGAGGAATAAACCACTCCCTGATTCTGTGCCAGGCACACGATCTTATTTATGTTTAAGCCAGTTGTTGCAGACACTATGTCAATCCATCTGGTGGAGGGTTTTCCTTTTTTTGTTGTTGTTGATCTGCCACTCTCCCAAACATGATGTCCCTCTCCAAGGATTGCTCTCCCCTGACTACATGTTCAAAATAAGTAAGACCCAGTCTAGCCATCCTTGCTTCCAACGAGAACTCTGGCAATCCATGGTATATTCAATAAACGTCTCCAGCACCACAATTCAAAAGCATCAATTCTTTTTCTGTCTCCCTTGTTCAGTGTCCAGCTTTCACAACCATATGATGCGACTGAAAATACCATGGCATGAGTCAGACGCACCTTCGTTTTCAATGTCACATCTTTACTTTTCAATACTCTAAAGAGATCTTTTGCCACAGCTTTTCACAAAGCAATGCCGTCTTTTGATTTCTTGATTGCTGCTTCCCCAGGTGTTGATTGTAGAGCCAAGTAAAGCAAAATCTTGAACAACCTCAATCTTTTCTCCATTTATTGTGAAGTCGCGTGCTGACCCAGTTGTAAGGATTTTTGTTTTGTTGATGTTGAGGCACAATCCATACTGCAGGCTGTGTTCTTTGATCTTTATCAGTAAATGTTTCAAATCCTCTTCACCTTCAGCAAGCAGAGTTGTGTCATCTGTGTAATGCAGGTTGTTAATGAGTCTTCCTCCAATCCTGATGCCCCCATTATATACCATTATATATACCATTATATACCAGGAATTCTTAGGTACTGTAAATATATGCAAATGATTCATTGATTCAACAAATACGTTCTGCATTCTTGCTGTGACCTTATTTCTGCTAGTTAATGGAGATACAAAGGTCAATAAGATATGGTCCCCGCTGTTATAAACTTACAAGTTAAATAGAAGGAGATAAAAAATAAACTACATAGGTAATTTAATAGACATTGTGTCACCAAAATGCATAGAATACTGTGGGAACACAAAGTGGGGTACAAAAATGTGGGGAGGAGGGATAGATGACGTTCTGCAGGAATTGGCACTAAATTAGAGCTTCCGACAACTTTTTGATAGTCAGAATATATATTTCAGAGTTTAGTGTGTGCCAAAGAGTTTGCTAGACTCCTAAGGTAAAATGGCCCTCCAGATGGAGGAAACTGTGGAGAAACTGCAAGTATTTCTCTAGAGTTTGTGCAGAGGATAATTGGAGCAATAAATAGAGTTACTGCAATTCAAGGCAGATGCTGCAAAATCATGTAATACTTAAAGATACAAACAAAATGCTGTGATAGAATAAGGGTCAGGACAGTTGATTTTTAGAAGTATAAATCTATCAGAGATTTTTTTTTTATTATAAGCTTACTAAATGATTTTGGCTGACTTAAGCCAGAGATAAATTAATTGGAAATATATTGGGCAGCTGACAAATGAATGGGAAGGCTCAGAAAATGGAGGCTTCCATAGTGGCCACTCCTGCTTCTGGCCTCTGGTGATTGAATGGTCACAGAAAATGTGTCAGCTTCCTTTTGTCTTTGCACCATTTCCTCAAGAGCCAGTCAACACCCAGTGGACTGAGCCAGGGTTGTCCTAACTCCTGAAAGAAGGAGGGGATTGTGTGGCTTCCTTAGATGCAAAGTAGCACCTGCTCCCAAGGCTTACACAGTGAGTTAGTTCAGTGGTCCTGAAAATTGTTGTTGTTAGGTGCCACCAAGTCAATGTCGAGCTCATAGTGACCCTTAAAGGGTTGTCAATGGCTGATTGTTTCAGGATTGCTACAGGAGTGGATTGCCATCCCTTTCTCCCATTTTTGCTGTGCTGGGGATCGAACCTGGGTCCTCAGAGAGTGTGGAACAGCACTCAACCAATTGAGCTAAACCTGAGCCCTTCTGAACCTTAAAAGTATTTAACTGGGTGAGTGACTGTCAGGAGAAGAGTGTGATAGTAGTAGTTGGGGGCTGGGATTTAGCTCAGTTGGTAGAGCGCTGCTCTGCAGTCTCTGATGTCCTGGGTTTGATTCCCAGCACTGCAAAAATGGGAGAAGGACTTGGCAATCCACTCCTGAGGCATTCCTGAAACAATCAGCCATTGAAAACCCTGTGATGGTTGCTATGAGCTGTATATGACTCAACAGCACCAAACAACAACAACAACAAGAAGTAGTAGTTGGATGTGGAACCACCATTTTTGTGGTGTCATAAAAATAATTTCCTGATACTGTAAAGAACATACCCATCGATGCTAGATTCTGGGTCGGCAGCTGCAGCTTCATCTCCTTCCTTAGCTGCAGTCGAGCTCCACTGACCTGCATTCCTTAAGGGGAGGAAACATTCTCCTGATCCAGCCTTATGCTCCGCTTCTCCCACAATGGACTCATCTTCCCTCCACTCCTCTCCTTCCACGGTGGATTAGGATTCTCACTTTTCTCTGTTCACGGCCTAGGTCTCCTTCTCCTTGTCACTGCAGCTCCAGATCATGTCCTTCAGTCAACAAATGGTAATGAATTGCTCTGGGCCCTCCAAAGCATTATGTTCTGTTACCAGAGCACTTGCTGTGCAATGGAATTTGAGTAGCTGTATACACGTGGGTCTCTCGGACCAAATCAGAATATACGAAGCCAAGGATGAGCTTACTCTTTTCTTTGTATTTACAGCTCCGGTCACAGTATTCTGTTAAATTCACTTGTTACTTTAAAAGTTAAGCATATGCTCAGCAATTCAGTTTTCATAATATCTTAGAGTTCTTTCTTTCTTTTTCTTTTTTTTGGTGGTGCTTAGGAGTTGAATCCAGGGCCTTGGACATACTGTGCAAGTGTCTAACACTAATCTGCACCTTTTTAATTTTTTTCTTTTAAGACAGGGTCTCAGTAACTTACATAGGCTGCTTCTGGGTTCAAACCTGCAATCCTCCTGCCTCGGCCTCCTGAGTTGCTGGGATTCCAGGCAAGCATCACAGTGCCTGGACTCAGAGATATCTCTAAGTAAACCTTACTAAGTTAAACTTTGTTGCTGTTGTTAGGTGCTGTTAGGTGTCCTACTTAGTGACCCTATATACAACAGACAAAATGCTATTGTCAGTGCTTTTCTGCTATTCATAGGGTTTTCAATGGCGGATTGTTTTTGGGAGTGGGGTTTCTGGGTCCTTCTCCCAAGCCTGCAGCATGTGGTATTCTCAGGTGGTCTCCCATCCAAGTACTAACCAGGTCCAACCCTGCTTAGCTTCCGAGATCTAACAGGATCTGATGCCACAAGAGGTACGGCTGCAGGAGTTAAACTTTAGACAAGTATAAAGGTAATCATCATACACTTCACTCTGAGAGTCTAAATCAAATAGGTATTAGTGTATGGATTTCTTTTCTACAACATAGATTAGTCCAGGGATTAGAATTCAGGTTTGTAAGACCATTCAGAAGACCACACCATGTCGGAGTTGGAAACCTCACCTCTGCCTCCCTCCCCAAATCTAGAGTTTCAAATACTAGTTCCTGGGGGGGAAAGCATGAGAAAGCATATTTCAGTCTGTGCTTTTGGTTTAATGGAGGAGGTGCCTGTTTATTTTTTAACAATAGTTGTGTTCTGTGGTGGTGTTCGTGGATGGTGGGTACCACCACCAGGCTGTGCTTTACTTGGGTCTCAGGCTTAACCAGGTGAGACCTGGCCAGCAGACTCACCCTCAGTGTTTAGATACTAGTCATGGATTCTTCAGGCCCCTTCTAATCATTGTTTCCAGGGCATCTGTCTTGCTGAGCAGGGCATTCCACTCCCGGAAATCCTCCAATTCTGCCAGTATTAGAAGACTCAGTTGCTTACATTTAACTTTGAGGCCACTGGCACACTCAACAAATTCCTTAGCGCTTTGAAAGAAAAGGTAGAAGCCAGGGAGTTGTTTGTTGCTGTGGTTAGAGAAGGTTATTCTGATCTGGATGGTGAAATTGTTTTTAAATGCATGGGAGGTTTTGGATTACACTTAGCGGGCAGAAAGTTTTGCGTTTTGGCGACACCTGGAAGTTGTTTTACAGTTAGTGGCGTCTTTGAGGACTGGGTCCCTGGCTTGCAGACGTCAAACCACTAGTGTTAGTGGCAACGGAGATAATAAATATCCCCATATTTTAGGTTCAAGGAATTATCTGGAACTCTCAGAGGCTGACTTTGGAGGGGTCTTTGACCTCGTCTTTAAACTCTTATTTGGTAGTGAAATGCCCTGAAGAGTAATGCCGACTTCTCCTGTACCAGTTGGCAAGTAGCCAGAGAGCATAGACTGTATATACTACTTGCAGAAATTAGCAAGTACACGTTGTTGTGTGTGTCATCAAAGGGGTTATAACTTCCCCAGGGCAATAACACTTGCTGTTGTTGTTAGGTGCCGTTGAGTTGGTGTCCAACTCATAGCGACCCTGTGTACAATAGGCAAAACACTATTGTCAGTGCTTCTCTGCTGTTTATAGGGTTTTCAATGGCAGATTGATTTTTGGGAGCGGGTTGCTGGGTCCTTCTCCCAAGTCTACCGTATCCCATCCAAGTACTAACCTGGCCCGACCCTGCTTAGCTTCCGAGATCTGACAGGATCGGATGCCACAGTGCTACAGCTGCAGGCCTACCTTAAATAGCTACTGCAAATCCCTGGGCAGTTGACATTTAGGTGCTAAGTTTTGTGTGCCGTAGAGCATTATTACTGTGGCACTCCAGAGGAGGTAGACTGAAGAGGTAAGTTTGCTGTGATGAACTTCAAAGCAGTTAGGTGAAGCTGGAGCTGGCCCTGGGAGAATGAGGGCGACGTGCTCACAGCACGCTGGGGATTCTCAGGGGACCCGCAAGGCAACAGTCTTGACAGCTGACAGAGGAGTATGATAATTAGCCAGCCTACACTCTACAACATCTGACCATGAAGTCCCAGCCCACGTGGTTGTGTGCCAGGGAGTGGCCTGCTAGGTTGGAGGCCAAGCACACGGGATGCCCAGCTGTGTGCTGGGTGGCGGTGAGGTGACCACTTGATGTCCTCCGCCTGAAGGAGATCCTGAGCCTGCTCCTTTGGCCTGGTGGCAGACGCGGGCTGTGCTCTTCCGAGTTCCCCGGTTACTGTGGAGTGCAAAGCCCATCGCCGGCTCCCTTGTCTGCCTCTTGCCCTTCCCTGCAAACTTACTTTACCTTCGTTCATTGTCCTTCAGCAGTGAGGCCCTTTGTCACTGCCACAGTTGAGTAAGGAAAACTGTCCTCCTCAGGTCACAGTACCTGCAGGCCTCTGGACAGAAACAAAGAAAGCAACAGCCTAAAACCTTGGTGGCAGAGAGTTTTCAGTGTCTAAGTGAGCCAGAATCAGTCTTGCTCAGAGAGAGGCGGGCTGGGGAGGGCCTGTGCTGACAAAGGACAGGCGGAGTTCCTAAAGGGAAAGGAAGGGTTCTTGGTGAAACAGGTCACAGTCAACATGAGGCAGCAATGTTGGACATCTCAGAAGGTCACCCTTTGTGGAGTACAGTGAAAACAGATTGCCGCTTTCCTTCTGGGCAGGGTCCTGTGGAGTGACAAAGTGCCCTCCCCAGCCTGAGCCTCCCCAGGGAGCCGACTCCTTCACCTTGACCTGGGTCTGGGTCTGGTTTACGGTGCCCTTACTGCCTCCCGTGCCTACGGAAGCTGCGTGAGTGGTCACCCTCAAGGCTGTGGTTTGGAAGAAGGAGGTGGCTGCAAGTTACCCGCTAAGACAAGAGGGCCTTGTTTGGAAATGGTGTCTATAAAGCCCCTCCGTGCAGCTGCGCTGTATCTGTTCACTGTGGAGCCAGCAGAAGCCTTGAGAGGCCACGGATCCCCCAGCACTGGCGGCCTTGCTGGGTTCCTGGGCCCGAGCCAGGCCTTGCGGGGGCCTTGTGGGTGGTAGTGGTATCTGGGAGCCTCCTGAGGTCTCCCATAGCTCCTGCTTCTGAGTGCGGACTGCCAGCCAAGGAGACAGCATTTCCCTCACGCCGTCCATGCACTTCCGGCATCTCCTTTCCAATGTGCTTGACTCTGCTGGTTAGATCACGTGTCCTGCAGTTTGCTTTAAAAAATAGGCCTAGTTTGTGCCATCGGACTTCCCGGGGAAGACCATGAACTGAAGTAGACAGGGAAGGCTTAGTAGCCAGGGGCCACTCTTAGATTTCCACCGTGCGTCCCAGGGACCCCAGCAGACCCTGTGACACCCCTCCCTGCCGCTTCTCCTTGTCCTCCCTGCGAGAAACGAGAAGGAAGGTCTTTAGGCTGTGTTCGTGCTGGGAGGGCCCCTATAGTCTGGGGCTCCTGGGGCTGTGGGCTTCAGACTGCTGGCCCTGGGCCTCTGCCTTGCTGTCCTGCCTTCACTGCCCAGAGGGTGGCGCCAATGGGACTAGAGTCAGTAAGTGTGCCCCCCAGTGGGTGTGAAGAAAGAAGTCTGTCGTGGTCATTGGCATGTGGTTGCACATTAGGCCCCTCAGTCTCAGTTTGTGCACATGTGCAAACTGCATTCGTCCCTTCGTAACCATGAGGACAGCATGGTGGAAGGTGGCATTTCTTTGGTGTCCTCTGTGCACAGGTCCCTTCCAGGCCTGCCTCTGTGGAAAGCTCTGTGCCCTGAGCTCTTGAATCTCCTCTCAGCTGGCAGGCCATGGGGTGATCTGGGGGAAAGTCATTGGTGTCAGTGTTGTAGTGGCTGGGAGTAGGATAGGCCAGAAGTGCACTGTGAGCTCTGTGTTGAAGGCATGCACACATCACGCACACGCACTTACACTCTCCTTGGTATATGTTGTATAGACACATATTGTTGCTGTTGTTAGGTGCCATCAAGCTGGTGTCCAAATCATAGCAACCCTACTATATACAATAGGTGAAACACTATTGTCAGTGCTTCTCTGCTATTCATAGGGTTTTCATTGGCTGATTGTTTGTTGTGAGTGGGTTGTGGGTCCTTCTCCCAAGCCTACAGCACCTGGTGTTCCCAGGCGGTCTCCCATCTAAGGACTAACCAGGCCCAACCCTGCTTAGCTTCTGAGATGTGGACGGGATTGGACTCCACAGTGGTATCGCTGCAGGCATCTACACACATGCCTTAATTTCATTAGCAGTTTGAGTTCTTATCGTTTGAAACTGTTAGTCATATAGGTAGATGGTATCATCCAGAGTTGCAGTGTCCATACCATTCCTGACCCAGATCTTTGCCCTGGAGTGCATGGACCCTCGACTCCCCTCTTACTCTGACTTGGTGGGAGGGGAGGAGTGAAGGTGCAGGAAGAGGTTCTGTGATTTTGTTTTTCTATATGCCCTGTTCTCCCTCTAGCTTTGGGCTTCCCAACTTTGGCTGCACGTTGAAGTCATTTGGAGAGCTTTGTAAAATACGGATGCCTTGGCCCTGCCCCCAGAGCACCTGCTTGAGGAAGTCTGACCAGGCCTGGGAGCTGGGAGCAGGGAGTGTAAAATTTCCCTCCGGTGATTCTACGGTGTGGCCAAGTTCGTACCTTGTGCCTGCCTGGTTTGGCAACTGCCTGCAAGCAGATGCCAGATTAAGATTTAATTTTCGATGTAGGCCATCTAGGATTGCTAATTTTAGCCCTAAACGTTCAGATTTATAGGTATATAGAATGAGGCCTAGAAGGGGCTGCGTTTCTTTCCAGGACAGTCCTGGTAGTTGGGCTGAAAAAGAGAAGGCTGATAAATAGGGGTCATTTTAGACTGACCTTCACACAACACCTCCTTCATACTTGGTGTATGTTTGTCTCTAAGGTGAGAGTCACCGTACACTGTTTATTTTTAATATATAAGATAAATGTTTTAGTTGTCAAAATCCCTTTCCTCTCTAGGCCAGATGTGCCTGTGACACAGGTGAGCACCTGTGCAAACGGCGTTCCACGTGCCGAATGTGGAATCCGGAAGAAGGCGAGCACTTTTCCCCTCTCGTGACCCTTGGTATAGTGAGTCACTCACTGGTAGCTTTGGCCCCGGGGAAATGGGTAGATAACAAACCTCACAAGAAATGGCAGATGACCAGTTAGAACTGATTGCTGAAAAGCGCTGTTTTTCATTTAACAGAATTATCTTCCGGGCAAGGATTCTAATTAAAAAATAGTATGGCTCCCCAGAGTAAAGAAAGTTACTTTTGCCAAAAAGAGCCTTAAACTTGGTGCCCATGCGGAGAAGTGAGAGCAGAGAGGGAAAGCGTTCAGACCCATGCTGCTGGCTGTTCCCACGGATGTGGCCTGTGCCGTCTTAGTACTGACGCGGTATCTCATCTGGGTGGCTGTAGGACCGAGCGCAGTGTCATGGTTAACAGGAAGCCCACTCAGCTGTGTGAGGGGGTGGATGAGCTGGAGCTGGAAGTCCAGTGCTTGGCAGAGGCCGGGAGCCTAGAACCCCAACCCCATGCCGGGCGCTCTGGCCCCGGCGGGGCCTTCTCTTGCTAACACAGGGCCCGGCAAAGTGACCACCCCTTTCTGTGTGTTTTATACACTTTGAGAGGCAGCTGCTCTTCCTGCTTTAGTTTTCACTTTCTGACTTCCCTACCTCCCTCCTTCTGTCCCCTCCCTTGACCATTCCGAACTTTGTGACTCGTTCAGTTCCGCAGAGGACTTGACCTTGGCTGGTGCGGCTCTTGCCACCCTCGGAGTTGGGTGTGGGAAAGCGCCCGTGCCTTCGCTCAGCGTGTGTCTGCAACTGTTATGTTGACCTCGCGGGTCATTTTGGTGGGTGGCCGGCCTTGTGATAATTCCGAGTCGTAACTCTGGAATTTTATGAATGAGAAAGGCAGAGCTCCCACTACCAGTTGAAATGGAGACTGGCTCTTGGGCTCGTGACTCACGCAGGAAGGAGGGGCACTCGGCTGGCACAAACACGCTCTTTACTCTTCCCACAGCTGCCCCTCCTGTCTGCTACAGTGCCAGCGGCCCTGCGCAGACTCCAGAGGACCCCAGCTACTTTTACCAGGACTTTCAGCTTTATTCTGGGAGGCATGAAGCATCTGCGTTGACCGTGGAGGCAAATCGTGGCATCAGGGAAAAAGTTGGTAAGGCCTTTTATGGCACTTATGTTGAACAAGCGAATGATCTTATGTTTCTCATTTTTAACTGTTTTGCATGCGGCAGTCTCCCCTTTTCTGTGATTTCACTTACCACCCCTTCAGTTACCTGAGGTCAGCTATGGTCCAAAAATATTAAATGAAAAGTACCAGGAAGAAATAATTTATACATTTTAAATAACTTTATTACAGTATATTGTTATAATTGTTCTCTTATTATTAGTTATTGTTGTCAATGTCTCAGTGTGCTAAAATTTATAAATTAAACTTTATCATAGGTATGTATATATATAGGAATAAACATACACCGGGTGCTGTGGCACAAGCCTGTAATCCCAGCAACACAGGAGGCTGAGGCAGGAGGATCATGAGTTTGAGGCCAGGGGCAGCCTGCACATCTTAGTGAGGCCCTGTCTTAAAATTAAAAAAATAAGATAAATAATTTAAATGGTGGTGCAGTTCAGTGGCAGAGCACTTGCTTAGCATGCATGAGGCCCTGGGTTCAACACCCCAGTACTGAGAAAAAAATAATCCCCCCAAATCATAGCACTTGTAGGATCTGGTACTATCCTCACTTTCAGGCATCCACTGGGGGTCTTGGAAGGTACCCCTGCAGATAAGGGAGAGATTGCTGTAATTAGAGGGTTTTTTTTTTTATTTCTATATCCTTGTTTTAAAAACCAGCATATTGGATCATGATTGTTTGTTTGTTGGTAGGTGTTTTATTATTATTCATACTGCGCTATGATGTTAATAAGACTATTTTACTCTTATATGGGATTCCTTTTGTGAGAGTCATATGTGGAAACTTCAAAATTACGTCATGTAATCCTTAATTTTGGTCTGTTTTAAAAATACTTTTCCCTACCCTCTCTCTGAATCTTTCACTTCTTTTTCCTTCTGTGCTTTCATTTTTTTTTTCTTTTGGCAAATAATTCAGAAGTTACTAAGAAATAATTCAAAAATATAACAGGGAAGAAACTATTTCCTTTGCAACAACTTCCTGTGTATTTTTGAGGGCCTCTGAGACTGGTAAAACTGAGGGAATCTTTGAAAACCACTTTAGAGAAGGATCTCATGGTCCTTGCCAAATGTGCTTCTAATTCCTTGCTTGCTTCAGTGAAAAAAGGATTAAATGGTTTTCATGCTTGTTGAGACCCATTCCTTTTATTACTCATCCAAATAAATCATTTTCCATTAGAATTTTATTTTTATTTTAATTTAGAAATTTTCTTTTTAAAATAGGCTTGTTCCATTTAGCTTTACAGATCTGTTACCCTGAAGGTAATTGCTGTCTTCTTGAATGTCATAACCCAGCACCTACGGGCACACTGAAGTGTAATAGGTTCACAGTGCATTTTCATCGAGTGAAGGAGTGGACCAGTCCATCCCACAATTATTTGGCAATTCATCTTGTGAGGACTTTTAATAACCTGTTTTGATTGTTAAACTTTGGTTTTACCTCTCAATTACAGTATACGTTCTTGAGAGGAAAGATGAGTTTGATTTTATTCCACGTGCATTCCTATGAGGCAGCTCTTCTGTTCCTCCATTTTTCTGAGGCAAAGAGGCATATGATAAAAGTTGAGCATTAGGTTCCAGTCTGTAAAATTCTTTAGTTTCCTCTGTAGCCATTTCCTGAACACCTCTGTGCACGAGGCAGTGCTCTAGGCCTGGGCGCAACCCCGGGGCAGAGCAGACAGTGCTGTCAGCTGCTGGAGCCTGAGTTTGAGTAGAGGAAGACAGAGAGTAAATGCGGTTGGTTTGGAAGGGGACAGGGCAGAGGCAAGAGGTTTAGGAGGCTGTTGAGGTCATCTGGTCACTGCTAAGGAGAGCTGAGGGTGTTGGAGAACAGGCTGGATGGGAGACAGAGTATTGGTGTAGACACAGGGGTTGGTTCTGACTTCTGTCATAAATACAAAATTTCCTAATGAGAATTAGCGAGCCAGCATACAGTTGCTGTCTTTTGCTATTACACAGATGCGGGGCTCTGTGTATATACATGGATGTGTCTTGTAAATAATGATGTCACTTTCATTTTTTCTCATTGCAACGTAGAGTGAAGAAAATTAGGCTGGCATTTGATTAAGTGTGGGAAGCAAAGGAGAGAAAGAGTCAAAAGTGACTATGAAATTTCCACGCAACTCATGATGAGGATGCCATTTATAAGAGAAAAGGGGATATCCTTGGGGAAAAAAAGATGGATTTGGGGAAAATGATGTGTTTTCTGTTTATATAAAACCACAGAAACACCATGGTGTGGGACTGTAGAACCACAGCCACCGAGATGCTATACCTCGGCTCCTGTGGTCCTGAGGCTATTGAGTGACTTACGCAAGGTCCGGCCACTAGTATGTGGTAAAATTTTTACTGTCATAATGCTGTATGATGTTCTGAATGCGCCACTTCACAGTGCTATTGTGAAATGAAGTAGGTGTCACATTCATGGGGCACCTGTATTTTTTGTTGTTGTTGTTTTTGTTGTTGTTGTTTTTACAGTTGAAACATCCAAGTCCAGCACTGAGTTGTGACTGGGGAGACATAGATGAGAAGGCATGAGTCTTGCTTTCACGAAGTTTAGAGTCTGTGTAAATAGATAATTTCCACCCACGGTGATAATTGTTCCCATGGAAAAGCATACAAATGGAGTGGGGACTTTTGGGAGGGAGGCCTCAGGCTACTGGACTGTGGCAGGAAAGGTTTCATTCAGAAGACAGCTTTGGAGCTACCACTTGAAATGCGGAATTTCCCCAGAGACAGTGAAATGCATCTTTCCAGGGAGAGGGCAGATTGCTAGCAAAGGCCGGAGAGACGAGCATGTGTTGGAAACTACGTGTATCTAGGTGTCGCTGGAGCTTGAGATCTAAGGGGGTGCTGGTGGAAGGAGGGGCGGGGTGACATGATGTGTTGCTGGTGGGTAGGTAGGACCTGCTGCACCATATGGGGGAATGCCGGCTCCATCCTGTAACTGATTATTGAGGAATTTTGTGCAAAGAAACATTATGTGTGATTAGGCTTTCCTGCTGGAACAGCTTTTGAAGGTAGTGTGGAAGATAGGTTGGGGTCTGAGGTGTGGGTCTGCAGGTGGGAGTGAGACTAGAGTTGGAGGCAGAGATAAGGACATGGTTGGAATGGTCTGGGTGTGAGATGCCAGTAGCTTGTAATACTGTGGAATGAACAGATTTGGAGCCAGATCCTGTCTCTGCCTCCTCTTATCCCTGTGTTTTCATCCTCTGAGCTTCTTTGCTTCTTTGCAAGTCGAAGGAATTAATATCTGCCTCAAAGGACTTTGTATAGAATAAACAAAATAATCTGTGAGGGAATTTAGTGCAATACCTAGCATATTATTTAAAAACTATTCAAAAATAGTTCTTGCCGGGTGCAGTGGCACATGCCTGTGATCCCAGTGGCTTGGGAGGCAGAGATGGGAGGATCGCAAGTTCGAGACCAGAGGCAGTCTGCGTAATTTAGCAAGACCCTGTCTCAAAAAACTAAAAAAAAAGGGCTGGGGTCGCAGCTCAGTGGTCCAGCACTTGCAAAGCCTGCAGGTGCAAGGCCCTGGATTCAACCCCCAGTACCACTCACACACACACACAAAAGTTCTCATGCTTTTATTATAGTTATTAATAATGAAACTTGGAGATCAACATGGGGATGCTGTGGGTAAGGCAGAGGAAGGGATTTCGGAAAATCCTCAGGTTTCTGGCTTGACAAAAAGACACCAAGGCAGGGGACGTGGGCATTGGAGTGGGGAAGTTCTGGAGAGAGGAAGGCATGTTGAGCTAGAAGGCATTCCGAGCCCTCAGTTCCATCAGATGTGGGGATCATGACTCAGGAGGTGAAGATGAAGTGGAGAGTCAGTTGAATGCGCGGGGAAGAACACTCAGGACAGAGCTGGGGGGCTTGAGATTTCAGGGGCAGATGGAAGAAAGGGAACCAGGAAACAGAGAGGTACAGGGTGGCAAGTGGAAGTCTGTGGTAGAGCAGTCTCTTTTGTGTTTGATGTTGGTCTTCTCCTCCTGCTGCTGCTGCTGCTGCTGCTGCTGCTGCTGCTGCTCCTCCTCCTCCTCCTCCTCCTCCTTCTTCTTCTTCTTCTGTGTCTCCTTCTGCTTCTCCTTCTTCTGCTTCTTCTGATGGGAAAGAGTTAGGTCTGTTCAAGTAGAGAAGATAAGGGGCTATTGGGGAAGTTAAAGGATAGGAAGTGATTGAAGGATGGAACAGGCCTAGAGGCAAAGGAGAGGGACTGGAGAGTAACAGTCTCTGAGTCAGAGAAGTACGTCCATGAGACATTGTGGGGTAGATGGAGTTGACGGTGTCTTTGAAATCTTGTCTTTTTCTTCCCCTTTATTGGTAAGTGTTGGTGGGGTACAGAGTAATACAGCGTTTGCTTTTTCCATTATGCAACTGTTCCACCACTTTTGGTTATGCTTTCATCAACTTACAAAGCTTATGGAACCTTTTGACCAATATGTAGTAATCCTCACATGCGTATTTGAGCTGGAATGTTCGCTGTGCCCCACGTGCAGACATGTCTCCCGAGAAGCAGCCTGATAGCTTTGCCCTGTGTTTGTCTTTCAGCTGAGGATCCTCTTTGTAAGTTCCACTCCCCGAGCTTCCTGAGGGTCTCAGAGGTGGAAATGAGAGGTTCTGAGGATGCAGCAGCTGGAACAGTATTGCAGCGGCTGATCCAGGAGCAACTGCGCTATGGCACCCCGACCGAGAACATGAACTTGCTGGCCATTCAGCACCAGGCCACAGGGAGCGCAGGACCAGCCCACGCCACAAACAACTTTTCTTCCACCGAGAATCTTGCGCAAGAAGACCCACAAATGGTCTACCAGTCGGCACGCCAAGAACCGCAGGGTCAGGAACACCAGGTGGACAACACGGTGATGGAGAAGCAGGTCCGGTCCACGCAGCCTCAGCAGAACAGCGAGGAGCTGCCCACGTACGAGGAGGCCAAGGCCCAGTCCCAGTTCTTCAGGGGGCAGCAGCCGCAGCCGCAGGGGCCTGTGGGCCACGCCTACTACCTGGCCGGGGGCGCCGGCCAGAAGGCCCGCACCGAGGGGAGGCCCACGGTGAGCCGCGCCAACAGTGGACAGGCGCACAAGGACGAGGCGCTGAAAGAACTGAAGCAGGGCCACGTGCGCTCCCTCAGCGAGAGGATCATGCAGCTGTCGCTGGAGCGGAACGGGGCGAAGCAACAGCTCCCCGGCGCGGGGAGTGGAAAGGGGTTCAAAGTAGGAGGCGGCCCCTCCCCCGCACCACCTGCCAGCAAAGCGCTGGACCCTCGTGGGCCGCCGCCTGAGTACCCCTTCAAGACCAAGCAGATGATGTCCCCCGTCGGTAAGAACCAGGATCACGGGCTTTTCTACGGTGACCAGCACCCGGGGATGCTGCACGACATGGTGAAGCCTTACCCTGCTCCCCAGCCTGCAAGAACAGAAGTGGCCGTGCTGAGGTACCAGCCGCCCCCGGAGTACGGGGTCACCAGGTGATTATTCCGCCTCTAGGGTCCACTCGCCTTTTCAAAAATGCAGCTATCCTGTTTTTAGTACTTAGTGATTTTCAGAACATGTTAGATTTTATTTTTGCCAAGTTTTTCTGTTTTCTTATGCATAATCTTTAACAAGCCTTTGGAGATTTCCTCCACACCTAGCAGAGGGCAGCTGGGGATCAGTCAGTGTGGGGTGTGGCCTCCACTGTGAACATCTGTGGCGGCCCTGCCTAGGGGCTTGCAAAGGAGCAATTTTCCTGGTCCGTTTTGTGGAGAGCATCCAGACTCCTAGAACCTATTATTACCAAGGGAGTTTGTAGTTTCTCTTCATTCTTCATTGTAGATTTGCTATTTTTCAATTCTTCATTTATCTTTCCTTTCTATTTTGAGTTTTTGGAGTCGAGGTCCCACTGTGTTGCTCAGGCTGGCTGTGAGGTCATGATCCTGTTGCCTCAGCCTCCTAAGTGCTAAGATTATAGGCGCGTGCCAGCGTGCCAGCTTTCATTGTAGATTTTAAAGAAAAATAGTCTGAAAGCTAGAACGGAGGAGTTGAAGAGACTGAAAGTCACGTAGTCCCACACCCTCTGTCAACCGATGGGAAACAAAGGCCTGGAGACATTGATAAATGTCCACAGCGTACAGTGCAGTAGGGGGCTAGACTCAAGTATCCCCACCAACGACATCTTCTCACTCTCTCTATATAACTTCTCTCGAATCCCTCTGGTGTAAGTGTGTCTTCTGGCTGGCTGATGGGCCCAGCCACGCTCACTGAGTGTGTCTCCTGGCATCCCTGTGCCTGGCTCACGGATGCAGACCTGGTGCCGACCCCCAAGGATCTGGTAGCGTAGTCTCTGCGGAAACGGATGTCTGGACAGAGCACTGCCATGTAATGTGCTGTTCAGGATAGAAATATACAAACCGTGGTAGGGGAGCAGGCAGATAGCGCAGCACACAGCTGCAGTACCTGGGGAGAGCTTCCCAGAGGAGTCTGGGCAATACTGGACATTTGAGTCCAGTACTGAAGGATCAAGAAGAGTCACAGAGTGGGTTGGAGTAGCTGGATATATTATGTGGAGGGAATGCCAGCAGGCCAGGAGGATTTGTCCAGAGTGAGGGGTAATAAAGCAGGCACGGTGGGCTAGGTGTAGTGAGAGGTGGTGGGGAACATGTCTGGACAGGAAGCTCAGACCTGGCAGTGAGGTCTTCAGGTGTCATGCTGAGGAGTTTGGAATTTATCCATAATCAGTTGGACAATGTGAGGTTTTTAAGTAAGGACTGTGTTGATGTTAAATGGCTGACTTCAGTGGCAGGGCAGGAGGGATTAGCATAACAAGAGACTGGGAGTCCTGAGGCCCTTCATGGAAAGTTCCAGAAGTCCAGAGAAAATTTGGTGAGCTTGACCAAAGCTTGAGACCGCAGGAATAGAGAAACAGTATATGTTAAGAGTAGCAGGGAGATAGAATTGACAGGATTCGGCAAATGGCTCCATATAGAAGTTGAAGAACAGGGCAACTGGGAAAAAGGCAGTTGGATATCCAGCTCTCAGGAGAGAACTTGGGAGTCATCAGCACCTGGATGCTGCTGGGCAGGTGCAGGAAGACCACAGACCATGAGAAGAGAAGACAGTGGGCCCCGCCCTTACTGCGTGTGGTCACTCCCAGGAAGGGTTTGTCTGTGTCTAAACTGAAGGAGTGAGGGCTCCCCACGGGCCCTCCGCAGCCGGGTGCAGGGCACACCCTGGCTGCACACCTCCTGGAAAGGAGTGCCTAGAGCTCAGCACAGAGTGTGGGCCATCTGCCATTTGCTTCCCAGCTCTGCCACATCTGCACAGGAGGCAGGGAATGCTAGCTGGGAAGCAGTCTAACCAGGTCTGAGTTGGGGACAGGCAGGGGAAGGCATCCTTCCTAAGGCAGGTGTGATCTCACTCTTCCAGGGGTCCAAGATAGAGCCTGGAAGCTCTTCTTCTTCCCCTTATGTCCAAGAAGAAACTTAAACCCCCAAACCATCAAAATCTCCTGTGTTTGCCCCCCACTGGTTGACCCCACTTGTTTAAAATAATCTGTGGTGTTATTCTAGAATCCTGCCAGAGCTTATATGTCCCACTCCTCCCCAAACGTTTGAGTCAGCCACTTGAGGGCTTGATAGAGGGTGAAAATCTTCCTGAATGAAGTCTCTTCCTCCTTGCTGGCTTCACTGTGTGTTAAGTGGCCGTGCAGAAAGTGGATCCTTCTCCTTTCGCCGTTTGGCAGTAGGTGTGATCTGTGTGGGAGAAATGGATGGGGGGAATCACTTCCTGGAGATCTACCCAGTTATTTAGGGAAAGGGTCATTTGTCTCCAAGTTCCCATGTTAGGAAAAGAAGAAATGTGTGAGCGGTTTGAGGGCACAGCCAGGCTTGGCAGCTGGGTTGACATGACATATAAAGATGGCTGAGAAGACAGAACAGACCGGCCATTGAGGCTGGGTCCTGGAGGCATAAGGCCACTTTGTGAGCCCGGCCAGGGCCAGCCAGTGTGGCTCCAGTGGTGCAGCCATTGGTGGGCTGGGTAAACACAGTGACATCCCCATGGCCCTCTTCAGACACATTTAACACAGCCTGACCTCCAAGGGCTGAACCTGAAACTTGGCTGGGTGTGGTGCTCGACTTATCTGTGACCCAAGAGACAAGCAAGGCCCCTTTGAATTTCACTGACAGCTTCCCTTGTGCTTAAAGGGTAGTCGTTAATAGTGATGGTTCAGGAAGCTGCAGCTGTTGGGTACATAGATCCCCGTGCTGGTAGCATGGGCTCCTATACCCAGAGGAGTCACCTCTGACTGAGGTCACCCAGCCTTCTGCCTGGTGCTGCACACCTGGGCTCGGGAGGTGGTGAATACGCTGTTGTTTGGTCCAAATCATTAGGTTATGAGACTTGACTCCTTTTTGCCTAGAGGCAGAAAGGTCTGAAGAAACAGGTGATAGAACTTACCGGAGATGAAGACAAATCTGGATGCCTTTTGTTTCTGACTCGCCGTCGCTTATAGATGCTCTCACTTACTCTGATGCACTGAAGACAGAGTTGTCTGGTGGGTGATGTAAAACACTGCAGATTCATTTTTGGGACCCCCCTTGGAACAGTCCGTAGTCCAGGCTTAGTAGACTTGCCAGCCCGTGGCCCTTGCTGTGATGAGTGAGTGTGGCTGGTAGAGAGGGACGCACCGAGAGCAGGACCTGCAGAAAGAGGCGCTGCCCATGAGAGAGGCTTTGCCTTTCTTTCTGCTCCATTTTGCTCTTCCCTTGATCTATGAAGTGGAAATAGATAAGAATGGGGACAGGCATGGAATCTGATTGTTCCTGTGGAGAACTGTGCCTCTCCCCCCAAAGGATTTGGATATTAATTCTGACTCACCTTGTGGAAACAGTGCTTCTGAAAGTAGTGCCCCGGCTCGTACATAGTCTGCATTGTTCATGGAAACGAATGCATGAATGACTTGCACTTACTCTGATGTCTGTCACAGCAGTTTGGAGCACATCAGTCAAGATGCATGTTTATTTTTCAAAGGAATTGGTAGACGGTTCAAAAAAGTTGAAAATGCTAAAAAATGACTTATTAATACTTACTTTCATAATATAACTACTAAGATTTTCCTGGGCTGGGATTTAGCTCAGTGGGTAGAGCGCTGCACTGCAGTCTCTGAGGACCCGAGTTCAATTCCCAGCACCACAAAAATGGGAGAAGGGCCTGGCAATCCACTCCCAAGGCAATCCCGAAACAGTCAGCCATTGAAAACCCTATGAGGGTCGCTATGAGTCTGATACCGACTCGACGGCACCTAACAACAACAACAAGATTTTCCTGCACAAATTTTTTCATATTATAATCACAAATTATATTGTTTGGTCTTAGCTTTTTAAATCTTAGCATGTCTCCCATTTTTCAATAATCGTTTATTATTTTCATAACCATCTATTACATTGTCATCCATCTATTTTATTGCTATATAATATTTCATAAGGTATATAATTTATGCCATTTTCTCTATAAATAATGTAGTGATATTGTGCATATCAGATTTTCTACACTTTGGCTAACTTTAGGACTCCTTTAGAAATGAAATTATGTAAATTATTGTTGTTGTTAGGTGTCACTGAGGTGCTGTCCGACTCATAGAGACCCTACATACAACAGGTGAAACACTATGGTCAGTGCTTCTCTGCTACTCATAGGATTTTCAATGGGGGATTGACTTTGGGAAGTGGGTTGCCAGATCCTTCTCCCAAGCCTACGGTATCTGGTGTTCCCAGGCGGTCTCCCATCCAAGTACTAACCAGGCCTGATCCTGCTTAGCTTCCAAGATCTGACGGGATTGGACGCCACAGTGCTTACATGCTGCAGGCATGTAAGTTATACTGAACATTTATTGGCTTCTGATGCTGGACAACTTTGTAAAAATATTTCACTGCCCATTTTACTGCACTCTAACGAAAGTTAATCATTATAATTACAAAACTTTGCGAATCTGAAAAGAAAATAGTGTTAACTTCCTATTTTAATTCGCAGTTACTAGCTAGGTTAATTTTTTAGTTGGGATGTTTTACTACTTAGACTTATTTGATCTTGACAATTGGCTCCTTGTGCTTTTTGTTGATGTGATTTATATACTTTTTTTTTGATATTGGAGGTTGAACCCAGGGCCTCATGCTTGCATGCTTTGTAAGTGCTGTACCACTAAGCTGTACCCCCAGGTCATTTTTGACTTTTTTGAAACAAGGTCTCGCTAAATTACGCAGACTGCTTCTGGTCTCAAACTTGCGATCCTCCTGCCTTTGCCTCCCTTGTGGCTGGGATTATAGGCGTGCGCCGCCGCTCCCAGCTGATTATATGCTTTAGTGCATCCCATGTAAACTAAAACTGTTTATCTCTAACACTTGCCCTGATTTTCCATTTTCTAGAACTCAACTCCACCCTAAGCAGGTGGCAGTGGAGAGAGGTGGTGGTGGCAGCAGTGGCAGGAAGACTGAACCTTCAAGCGCTTGCTGTGTGCCAGCCCTTCATGTGGGTTATAGTGCCTGATCTTAATAACAGTTGTAAGAAGTGGGTGCTCCTAACTTAGCCATTTTAGTTTTTGCGGTGCTACTTGGTTGAACCCAGGTCCTAACAGATGCTAAGCAAATACTGTACCACTGAGCTGCACCCCCAGCCCCTTTTTAACTTTTTTTTTTTTTATTTTGAGACAGTGTCTTGCTAACTTACACAGGCTGCCTCTGGCCTTCAACCTGTGATCCTCCTGCCTTGGCCTCCCTAGTTGCTAGGATTATAGGTGTGCACCACTGCTCTCGGCATAATGCACCCATTTTTACATAGGATGAAAACAGACCTAGAAAGAGAGGTTACAGTAACAGGGTCGCACCCACCAGCGTGGTGGTGTAGGAGCCTGGGTGTAAACCTAGCACTGTTCTTGTACCTCTCATGAGTTAAACACTTGGCTACTATGCATTGCAGTGGAAACAGAGACTTAAGTTTTTACTTGGCATGACTTACCTGGTGAATTTCTAATCAGCTCTGAATCTATCACGTGTGATGGCCAATCCCTGTGTTGCTCACACCGTGTTTTTCAGGAGGAAATCCCTCCGGCTGCCTGTTTTCCTCTAGATATCCTGGGAGACTGTGGGAGCAAACATAACCCTGCTGACAGCTGCCGAGTGTAAGCTTTGGCCCATCTTTCAGCTTGCTTTCAGGTGGAAATAGGGACTAGGGGGCTTGTGGTTTTTTCCACTTTTCTTTTTCTTTTTGCAGAATGTTGGCCATTATGGAAGACGCTAAGTACTAACCTAAGGCTAATTTCTATGATGTAGGTAGTCTCCATTTGGAAAAAGCCTAAAGAGCGGCTCCTGTGGATGGAAAGAGCACTTAAGGCTGCCCTTTTCCATTCTCTGAGCCTGGGCGTTGTCTTTCTTGCCCTTTATCTTGGCTCAGTCTTGCCTGTTCAACACAGGGGTTGATTTTCTAGCTTCTCAGAAGCATAGAGAAGAGAGATACATGTCTATTAATACTCTGCTTGTCTATGAACATGTTGTAGATACTTTATAAGGCCCAAGGATGGTAACATTTGGCCCAACCCTTCTGGCCTGGACATCTAACAAGATGATGCTGGAGCCGGAGGCGCTGTGCATTTCCCGCCAAAGAGCTGACTTCTCCCTTCTTCTCACAGGCCTAATGTCACCATCCCCTTCTCTTTAGACGAAGGGATATGCCGTGCCCTGTGTTCATGGAGGGAACTTGTGGTATGACCAGTTCTCACAAGCACTGATTTCCCTGTACAAATGCCCTGTGCATTTTTTACTTATTCATTTATTTCTTTCCCCAGAAAACATCTTGATTTTGTTTTGCTTAGGACAGAGTCAAAGGCCCTTCTCCTGGAATGTGCCAAATGATGATCCTGCAGAAGGGAGGGAGGATCACGTATGTCAAATTAAGGACAGTGCCTGCCCTTAAGAAACCCACATCAGCCCAGCAGTACCGCCGGAGTTCAGTTTAATGTGAATGAGCGTAAAGACACATGGTTAATGGCAGGCCTCACTCCTGTGTGCTCTGGGTCTGGCCTGTGCTCTATTTCAAGAAAGAAAGGCTTGGGAGCCCTATCTTATTTTGTCTTAGGAATGGCTGGAGGAGGGAGGAAAGTGAGGGGGGGGGCATATGTGTGCTTCCAAAACGGTGAATTATGATTGGTAGTTTATACACTCCTGAAAATGAACTGTTGTATGGGACCAAAGGGAAACCAGACCCAGGGCTGTTAAATTAAAAGCTAGGCATTGTCCTTAATGAAAATAAGACTGTGCTGCCTTATTTAAATTCTATGTAAACATATATTAGAATACCAGCATCAGAACTCAGGAATTTCTACAGCATTTAGACTGAATTATGGCTGGAAAAGCCAAGTAAAATGCCCTGTGTGTCCTGAGAAACAATTCTGTAGTGTGGGAATTTAAAGAAGCTAGGGTCAAGTTCAGGTTACTTTCCCAGGAAACCTGACATAATTCCAGCTGTAAAGCATTAAATGAGTGAGTTCTCTAAATAGGAGGGTTGTCTGTATCTGTCTGCACAGCATTGACTTAGATCTTAGTTTGAGAGTTGAGTCTTAATTTGAACAATTATGAGACTTACAGTGTCTGTATGAGCAAAGGGGTCCAGGAACAGAGTTCCATGGTTTGGGAAGAGAAGATCCTAGGGGGCTTGGGTTCTGGTTCTCCTACCTTACAGCAAATTGCCTGAGATCGCAGAACCTCAGCTTGCTTTCTTTTCTTTTCTTTTTTTTCATTCTCTTTTCTTTTTTCTTTTCTTTTTTTTCTTTTCTCTTTTCTTTTCCTCCTTCCTTTCCTTTCCCTCCCTCCCTCCTTCCCTCCCTTCCTTCCTCTATTTCTCTCTTTCTCTTTCTTTCTTCTTTGCCAGGATCTTGTTTTGTTGCCCAGGATGGCCTTGAACTCTTGGGGGTCCAGCAGTCCTCCTGCCTCAGAAGAGGAGCTGGGACTACGAGGGTCCACCACCAGGTTGGCTCCCAGTTCCTCATCTGCAGCTTGTTATAGTGAAGTTTTCCTAAGCAAACTGATTTACTATTTACATGAATAACATGTTATTGTAGAAAACTTAGAAATACATATAATTCCTACCACCCTACCCTCTAAAAGAAGGAAAATAGTAATTACCTTCAATTCCACTATTCAGAGTTGACCAGTGATAAAAACTTGGTTGACTGTATAGCGTAGAGGATCAGAAAAATATAAGGAAATACCACAAGTTGGAGCTTTATATAAATATGAGGGTTTTTTAGTGAGTGAGAAGTATCCAAGTTTAAACCTTTTCATGGACTAAAAGCCCTTTATTATTTCATCTCATTTTTTATTTCATTTTGTTTCCTTTTTCTGATTATTAAAATAATAATTTATTTTACTTATATTTTCTGTTTCCTATAGTGAACATGTATTATTTAAGCAATTTTTTAAAAAAACAGCTGTACGTGTTCATTATAGAAAATGTGTAAAGAACAGGAAAGTAGAAGAATGGGGAAAAAGCCCTAGTCCTGTCACTTGGAGACAGTCATCTCTACCTTCTGTAATAATTCCTTTCAGTCTTTATTCTATACATTTTTTTAACACACATTGAATCCTAATACGTATTTTATCTTGAGAAATTAAAAAATTACTCCTTGGAGGCTGTTAATAAGTTGATGCTGGAAAATGAATGTTTACATGCTTTCATTTTCTCTTTTGTAAATTACCTGACCATATTCTTCATCTAAGTTATTCATTGATTTTTCTTTTCTTGTCATATTTTGCAAAGTTCATGTCAATAAGACATATCATTGTTATTATTGATTAGCTTGATGGCCTAATTGTAGATAAACAATGTTCAATACATAAAATGTAGCTTGTGTTCACCATTCATGTGACTTTGGGGATCTAGTGAGAACAGCTAGGTTATTTGCTCCATGTGCTCTAAAGTTTACTCAATTCTGAAACTGGCCCTCCAAAAAGAGGCCCTTTGGTGCACTGTCCAATAGAAATACTTATGTGAGCCACGGGTCTTATCTAAAATTTTCAAAAAGCCAATTTTTAAAAAGTTAAAAGGTGTAAATTAATTTTGAGATATGTCTAGTTAATCCATTTAAAAACATTTAAAAAGTATTTTAGTTAATCTATGGGGCTGGGATTTGGCTCAGTTGGTAGAGCACTGCGATGCAGTCTCTGAGGTCCCGAGTTCAATTCCCAGCACTGCAAAAATGGGAGAAGGGTGTGGCAATCCATTCCCAAGGCAATCCCGAAACAGTCAGCCATTGAAAACCCTATGAGGGTCACTATGAATCGGATACCGACTTGATGGCACCTAACAACAACAATTATATCCAAGTCTACAGCCATACCACCCTGGTATCCGATCCTGTCTGATCTTGGAAGATAAGCAGGGTTTGGCCTGGTTGGTCCTTGGATGGGAGACTATCAGGGAGTATCAGGTGCTGTCGGCTTGGGAGAAGGACCTGGTAGCCCACTCCGGAAATAATCAGCCGTTGAAAATCATATGAATAGCAGAGAAGCACCAACAACAGTGCCGGGCATGGCACACTGTTGGGTAGTGTTTCCTCTATTGTATGTAGGGTCGCTGAGTTGGATCCTATTCCACAGCACCTAACAACATAAGACCAGGCAACCTCCTGGGGAAAGTGAGGGTAGTGCTGGAGCTTTGGCTGTGGAGGGCTACTCTTTATGGAAGGTGACACATGTAACCTGATCCCAGAGGACTCACCTCTGGCTCAGAATGCTGATGCTGTTTGGGTTACTGCTCATTCTCAGCACCTCCCCTCTGTTCCAGTACTGAGACCTGGAGATAGAGGAGGTCAACGGGAAAACAGTTTTCCCATCTCTGCAGAAGAAAGGGCAGTGATTGGAGAACTAGACTTCAAGGCAACGCTTGCTGTGTACACCTGTACCTATGAAGGTCCTTGTTAGGAGCCCTGGGCTTAGGTTGAAAGAAAATATTGATTCCTAGGAAACAGATTAGCAGAATAGTGAGGAGGGAACTGTTAGGGAGTGGGAACAGGGTGGGAATTCATGGAGACAGGGTGGGAATCCATGGGGACGGGGTGCAAATTCATGGGGACAGGGTGGGAATTCATGGAGATGGAGTGGGAATCCATGGAGATGGGATGGGAATTCATGGGAACATGATGGGAATGCATGGGGACAGGGTGGAAATCCATGTAGACGGGGTGAGAACTCATGATGACAGGATGGGAATTCATGGGGCAGGGTGGGAATTCATGGAGACGACAGGGTGGGAATTCATGGTTTCAAATGTAAGAACTACAGATTTCCTCAAAACAAACAAAACACAACTCATTTCCTCCCAGACTCCCATTTTGTTAAATGGAACCCTACGCATTTGGGCAGAGCCTAAACTCTAGGAATTTTAAAAAATTTTTTCTCATTTTCTTTCTTGCTATTTGACATATCCAAAGCGAACATCCAGGCCCCGCTGTTTCTCCTCTGCCTCTGTCCTTATTGTTGCCTCCTCTCGGGGCTCTGTCCATCCGTTCTCTGCATGGCCCTGCTAGCAGGGATGGGTCCTCCCCTGGCCTCTGTGGAGAAGTCTGGCCCCTGCCTGCCTCCTCAGGTCTGGCTCACACTGCGGTGTCCTGGCTGCCACTTTCTTGTGCCAGCACTGCCTCCTGCCATCCGACCTGTGCCCCAGCTGGTTCCCTTCCCTGAAAGACTTCTTTCCTCCACTTTGTCCCTCCATCCAAACCAGTGGCTCCTTCCTGTCTGTCATTCAGACTTCAGCTCAGACCTGCACCTCTCCGCGACCCGCTCTTTGACCCCTCAATTGGACGGAGCCACCCAGTCATTCCATTCTCGGAGACAACTCAGTACTGTTTGATTCTCGGCTTTGTTGCATGATTTGATGGCTTCTGTGTCTTTTACTGTCCTGGAATGCAAGCTTGAGAGCAGGGACCCGGTCCCTCTTGTTCATGGTGCCAATTCAGAGGGAACAGCACTAGTCTGCGGGGTGAGGGCCCGACCTGCGGCTCAGCTGAGTGCTGAGCAGTGCACTGGTGACCTGTATGACCTCTGTCTGTGGAAGCCACCACAGCGCCTCGCTCGGTGGGCTTCGCCCCCGTGCCCCCGGCTGGGCTCTGACTGCCGGCCCTCTGTTCCCCTGCAGCCGCCCGTGCCAGCTTCCGTTCCCGTCCACGGTGCAGCAGCACAGCCCCATGTCCTCGCAGACGTCCTCCGTGAGCGGCCCGCTGCACTCCGTCTCCCTGCCTCTGCCGCTGCCCCTGGCCCTGGCGGGCCCCCCGCCCCCGCCCGCCTCCCCCAGCCAGCAGCTGGGGCCGGACGCGTTCGCGATCGTGGAGCGAGCGCAGCAGATGGTGGAGATCCTCACAGAGGAGAACCGCGCGCTGCACCAGGAGCTCCAGGGCTACTACGACAACGCCGACAAGCTGCACAAGGTGCGTGCGCTCCCCGGGCTTCTTGGGGGCGGGGGTGGGGGTGGGGGTGGAGAGAGCTCTTTACCTGCTCACGGGTGGCCGTCCGCTGACTCCCGCCAGAGTTTAAAGAGGCCTCTTTTTATGCCAGGCACTGGGCGAGGCTTTGTTGTTGTTGTTGTTGTTAGGTGCCATCCAGTCGGTAACCGACTCACAGCGACCCTCGTAGGGTTTTCAATGGCTGACTGTTTCGGGATTGCCTTGGGAGTGGATTGCCAGGTCCTTCTCCCATTTTTGCAGTGCTGGGAATTGAACTCGGGACCTCAGAGACTGCAGCACAGCGCTCTACCAACTGAGCTAAATCCCAGCCCTGTACTTTAACTTATAAACAGTTAATACAATTCAATATTCATTTTCCCCTTTTTTATTGCACACAATTCATACCATCAAGAAGTGCATGTATCACAAATGACACCTCGGAAGATTTTGGTCCCTAATTCCAGAATGGTCATGAGCGGGGAGCCTTTAGGGAGGCAAAAATAAATGTGACCCAGTGGCTGCCTTGGAGGGGGGAGGGCCGCTCCAGCTAACCGCTCCGGGGACCTGGAGCCTAAGTGGGGTTTTCCAGCTGGGCAAGTGTGGAAGGGAGAAGGCGGCAGTCACACGGGGAGTGCTGCAGAGGAGGTGGAGTTTCCTTTCAATCTGGAAATCTCATTGCCACTTTTTTTTTTTTTTTCCATTGGCTGGTTGCAGCCAGAAGCGGCCCCACCTCCACTTGGGAGGGCCAAGAGTGCAGCTATTGTGGACTTGCCTCGTGGTTTCCCCTTGTCAGGTGTGGGGGGATCCTGAGCCAGTGCAGCCTGCGTAGGTGTCAGGGGAATATCAGACCACAGGCCTCATTCTTAGAGTTTTGTGCTAAGAGCCAAAGGAAACAGAGCCTCATCCAGCGGGAGTAAGCAGCTGTGGGCAGCACCCCACGACCTGTGCCAGCCTCCGAGGCTCTGTAGGAAGGGTGGGTGAGCGGCGGGAGCAGTGGGCATGGGGTGTTTTAGGGCAGGAGTTTAGGATACTCGGGTTTCGTTCCTGAGGGTAAAAAGGCCTGGCTGGGGGTAGTGAGCTTGTGAGTCTGAGTGCCTGGCTCTGTCCCTGCCAATCAAGGGGACAAGGTAGGCGTGTGAACCCCACCTGACCACAGGAACATAGTCCCTTTGGCTTCGTGTGACAACTAGTGATCTCAGCTGGACCCTGTGGCGTTCGTGCGTCGTGTGGACTCTGCAGTGAAGCCGGTCGTCTTCCCGGTCAGAGTTTTAGTCATTTCCCGAGGCTGGCAGCGAAAGGCTGCACATTGGTGATGAGAATGTCCGCAGGCAGAATCTGCCCCAGCCTGTCTGTGCCGCGCTTCCACTGAAAGGGTCTGCAGCTCCCTGGAATCAAGACCAGCTGGGCCCAGGGCTCTCTGGCTGCCTTTACTGGGGGGAAGACGTGAGACCCAGAGACAAATGGCTGCTTACAGATTACAGCCTCCCTCCTACCCCCATTTGAACCCTTGGAAGTTGAGAAACAGGCGCGTTGTCTCCTGGCCGTGGGCCTGTAAATCGCTGCTCAGGCCCCAGCTTGCTTCTCACGCCTGCCAGGGCAGCCTTTCTCTTGGTGTGGCCTGCAGTTGGGAAAGGCTGACTCAGCACTTCTGGGAAGGAGGATTTCTCTCCTTTCTCCTCGGGACGCTCCCTGGCAGGGAGAACTGCAGACCCACCGGAGGGCAGAGTGTGGTGCTGGGTCGCTCTGCATGTGTGCTGTTGAAGTGTGAGGCGGATGGTGCTGAGAGACCACTGACTTTTGTGTTAATATAAATGCTACTGACCAAAGACACACATCTTTCTTATTTTGATATACACTTCTTTTTTGAAAAACAAAATCACTTCCTCTCCCAGGGCATCACTTTCTCTGCACAGAGGACAATTCTTAGGATTTGTGGCCAAAGGGATTTAGATGACTCTGAAGAGGGAGAGGAATCAAAAGCTGTTTTCTGTCTGGAACCCCCGAGCCCTTCAGTCCCTTGAATATCAGAGGTGGCTCCATAAACACTGCTTTCTGTTGATCTGTCCAGTGTCAAGCCAGGATTGCCGATTTACAGTCTTAGGTTCTGTTAGATTCTTGCCTTGGTTATCACTAGGTCTATGGCTGTTCTTGTCAACCGGCACCAAGAAACGGAGGGGTGGGTGACCTTGGTGGTGTAATTCTTTGTGTGCTGGGTTCCCAAGGTCACCATAGCTCCAGCTTTTCCCTCACCCCTGGCCTGGCTGCCCATGGTCCTTATAGCTGCTCACACCGTAGGTCTGGGGAAAGGGGATCAGGTCGGTGACAGCTTTGCTTCTCACGGCCCACAGTGCTGTGTGGTGGGGTGTGGCCGTGCCACACCTCCAGTGTCTTCCTATCTGAGCTGCTCACAGCAGTAGGAGCACTTTGGCCCTCACAGAGACTCATTTTAAAATGGGCTTTTTTTTGTTTGTTTTTTGTACTGGGGAGTTGAACCTAGAGCCTCGAACATAGTCGTCAGGTACTATACCACTGAGCTGCATCTCTAGCCCCTTTTTCACATTTTTAGTTTGAGACAGGGTCTCCCTAAGCTACGCAAGTTATCTCTGGCCTTTAACCTGCGATCTTCCTGCCTCAGCCTTCCAAGTAGCCAGGATTACAGGTGCACAGTACAGTTCCTGGCTAAGATGAGTTTTTAATTGCAGAGTTTGATGGTGGTGGTGTTAGGTGGCGTCAAGTTGGGTCTGTCTCATAGTGACCCTCATAGGGATTTCAATGGCTGATTGTTTTGGGGTTGCTTTCGGAGTGGATTGCCACATCCTTCTCCCAAATTGCAGAGCTTAGCCTATGCATATTGTGCCAGGAACACAGCAGAAAAGAATGACTAAAGTTAGAGAGTGCCAAAGCCCCACCTCCTTATGAAGACCCTGTTTCCAAAGAGACACATGGTAATGCTGTCGCTTCCTGTTGGAATGATGGGTGAGGAACCCCAGAAAGAGCTGTTGCTTTTGTTTTTCCTTCTGCTTATTCGTTTTTCTTCTCTTTCTTCCAAGTTTCCTTGAGACGTAATTAATGGACAAAGTTTCCACCACGATCAGGCTATGGGCTCTTGAGTGGCTGGCCCCAAAAGCCACTGGAGACAGACAGACATTGGATGGCAGAGAGCCTCAGCCTTGCGTTAGTGAAGATCCTCTTCTCCTGTGGGGGAAGCAAAGGTGGCTGTGGTCAGACCATCTGGGGCTTGGGCACGAAGCCTTCCTATGACCGGTGCTTCCTGAGTTATGCATGCGGAAGTGCTTGGGGAGGAAGCCCCTGTGTGGAGCCTGGGATGACTGAGACCATCTCCGGGCCCTCTCTGCTCATTGCTCTGTGACAGCAGCACTGGGGGTGGCAGCGCTGCAGGGCTTTCTTCTTCCCTTGTGTAGTTCTGTTTCTTGGACATTGGATGTTTTCCTCTTAGCCCAGTATAAGAGCTCCCTGCACCGGGGGTGCAAGGGACAATGAGGCCAGAAGGGGCATCCTGACACTCTCCGTGTTCCACACTGGGTCTGAACCAGCCTTGACGGTTTTATATCAGAAACGACCATCCTCCCTTCCCTTCATCTTAAATGGCATCAGGGGGCTTACTGTGTTCTGGACGTGAAGAGTATGAAGAAGCGAGTGCGGTTTCTGCTGTGGTTGTTGCTGTTAGGTGCCATTGAGTCATGCCCAACACAGCGACCCTCATAGGGTTTTCAATGGCTGACTGTTTCGGGATTGCCTCGGGAGTGGATTGCTAGGTTCTTCTCCCATTTTTGTGGTACTGGGAATCAAACTCGGGGCCTCAGAGACTGCAGAGCAACGCTCTACCAACTGAGCTAAATCCCAGCCCTCTTATGCTCTGGAGGAGTAGACAATTAGAAATTAAAAAGCTTTAGACTTAAAATACTTGAGTGAGTGGTCAGACTTTCCATACCTTAGGAATCCTGGCTTCATGTCCCTCAAACCAGGCCATTCAGTTTTTACTTGAGTATTTCCAGGGAATGGGAAAAGGACCTGGCAACCCACTCCAGAAACAGTCGGAAACCATCAGCCATCGGAAACTACCAGCCATTGAAAACCCTACGAACAGCACAGAAGCACCGACATAGTGGCAGGCATGGCACAGTGTCCGGCGGTGTTTGGTTCTGTGGCACATAGGGTCGCTGTGAGTCAGACCCAACTCAACAGCACAAAACAACAAAAATAACAAGTTCCAGAGAAGAATAACTTGCTACTGGGCAGACTACACTTCTGGAAAATGTAGTTAGGAAATTCTTCCTTAAGTTACATCAAAACATGCATCTCTTTAACTTCCTCTATTTTGTCATAGCTCTCTCCTCTGAACTGCATTGAAGGAGACTAATCTCTGTGCTTCTGCAGCTATCATTTGTCGGATGAAAGACCCTATCCAGAACTAGGGCCTTTCCTCCTTCTCTTTGGTGTCTTCTGAGGACATGGCCATGTCCAGATTCTTGCCTGCTTTATCTTTAGGTGTAGTAAACTACGCCATATAGGGGTCCTGAAGTTTCTGTTCAAAGGGAAGCTCTTTGGTGAAAGAGAAGAACCCATAGTCTGGCATGGTTTGTCAGAGCCCACATCTGTTAAAGATTAATTGGTCAGGATTTGGGACTTGGGCAGGATGCAGTTTTAGGGTGTCGAGGACTATTTCTGCCCTCGTGGAGTTAACAGAGGCACAAAACATACGGGCATATCAGAATTTCAGGGAGGTAAATACAACAGATAAGAACAGTCTGAAATCAGGTACCGGATGGCTGCTGAGGGGAGTGTGGTTCAGGAAGGCTTCCGAGTTGTCCTGAGCTTGCAGAATAAGCAGCAGTGTCACAGTGGGCTCCTTAAGGGCTTATGGTACCCTCAGCCTTTTTGGTGGCCAGGGGATACCCTGTGGCCTTGAAGGTGACTGTCTGTGTAGTATGCCCTCTGTCCAAAAGCAAAGCCTGCCTTTTGTAGATAAAATTAGCCTAGAAGTGGTGATGTGTTTTGGAGCCATCGCTTTTGAAAACAAAATGAAAAGGAAGAAGCATCACTTGCGGTAGCACCACGAGTACAGTTCAGGCCTCGCTGTTCTGTGTGTCTGCGTTAGCGACCGTTCCCTGTGTCTCTGGAAGAAGCAGAAAGGCCTTGTTGAAGCAAGGGAGCAGCGAAAGAGCCAACTCTGGCGTAAGGACGCCTCGGGGAGAGTAACATGGCACCCGGAGGAGCCTTTGGTGGCTTGGCTCCGCAGCCCCCTCCTTTGACTGCCTCTGAGCAGAAGCCACACCACTTTCCAGCCTCTGCACTGGCTCTTCCTAGACGGCCTCTGCTCTGGGGGATCCTCTGGGGACACTGGCCACCGTTTGTCTCCTTTCAGTTTTTGGCTCCCCAACACCTAAGGCACCGCTGCCTTCTGCCGCCCTTCCTGGATCTTCTGTCCTGGCCCTCCCTTAGCGCAAATGCTCCCTGTCTTTGGGCCCCTGATCTTTTGCTGACCTCCCTATGTGGTCTCCACTTTGGCCCATCTGTCACCTGCTTGCTGATGACACTCCTCTCCTGACTTTCAGACCTGTATCTCTACCTGCTAACTGGAAATCTCTGATGTCCTGCAGGGTCCTCACACATGGGTCTCAAACCCATACTGGTGTCCTCTCTTTGCCAAACTTGTTTCTCTTATAATCATTGTCTTAAGACCTTCTTAACTATCAATACCTGTGTTGGCTTTGATTTCTCTTTCTGTTACTATTTAGACCCCATCACCAAGACCTGCTGATTCTGCTCATTTGTGACCTTGGAATTTGTCCCGTTAGTTGTCATAGCTCACGCTCCTGTGATGTCACTGACCTCTTTGTATCAGCTTTGTCCCTGGACGCTTTTCTCCTGCCCTCCCCTCTCCAGCTCCATCTGTTAGCTTTACCCGTGTGCAGCTCCAACAAGGTCATGAAACCGTTCTTACGGCTCATGCTCCCCACCCCACGCACCCCTCCACCGGTCCCTCGCCCGTAACACAAAGCCCTCCTTTGGCCTAGCACTTTCCATGTCCACCTTGCTCTTGTCCTTGCGCTGTCTGTCATGTCAAAGACGTGCAGCCACTTTCCTGGTGACGCGTTTCCACTCATGCCCTGTCTTCTGCCTAGATGCCAATGCCCTGTGACTTCTCTTTTCTGCCTGGTAAATTCCTGTTTGCTCTTCCCCCTTCCCACTCCTGTGAATGAATTGCTTTATCCATAGGCTGTTGTGATGGCATTTCACCGTCACCCAGTTATCACTTGACGTTGTGGAAGTCCATGCGCCTGGGTGCACACTGGCTTAGCCCTGCAGGAGCTCCAAAAGGCTGGGCTTACATGTGTCTGTATCCCTGGGCCCAGCAGAGTCTCTTCATATTGTAAGAAAATCATGACTATCTGTTAGGATCTTGTTATTGTTAGGTGCTGTAGAGTTGGTGTCCAACTCTTAGCAACTCTATGTACAACAGGTGAAACACTATTGTCAGTGCTTCTCTGCTACTCATAGGGTTTTCAATGGCAGATTGATTTTTGGGAGTAGGTTGCCAGGTCCTTCTCCCAAGCCTACAGCACCTGGTGTTCCCAGGCGGTCTCCCATCCAAGTACTAACCAGGCCTGACCCTGCTTAGCGTCCAAGATCTGACAGGATCGGATGCCACAAGGCTATGGCTATGTGTGTGTTATTCAGAGGAGTCACGGTAGGGGCTTTCCAATCTGGAATAAGGGGTTTTGGAAAAGGGAAGAGCTTGGGTCTTGGTGACATTGCTGTCCTGTTGGGACTGAAGATGTGGTCTGCCTCCTGGTGGCCAGTGAGGGGCACTGGTGCTCTCACCTACCAGCTTTGTCTGGGCTCCCACCTTCAGCAGCAGCCCACCAAGCTTCCAGGTTCATCAGCCTCTTAGTCTTTACCTTTCTCCTGCACTTACGTTACAATAACAACAAAAGGGGGCTTCATATCCACTTATAGCAGGTGTAGCTATTCGTTATAGATTTATGTGTGCCTTAGGCTAAAGGCTCCCCTGTCACATTTCTCAATTTGTTGTTGTTGTTAGGTGCTGTCGAGTCGGTATCCGACTCATAGCGACCCTCATAGGGTTTTCAATGGTTGTTTCAGGATTGCCTTGGGAATGGATTGCCAGATCCTTCTCCCGTTTTTGTGGTGCTGGGAATTGAACTCGGGACCTCAGAGACTGCAGTGCAGCGCTCTACCAACTGAGCTAAATCCCAGCCCTTTCTCAATTTAGTGAAATTAAAAACAAAAACAAAAAAGCTGGTTTTAATCCTGCATATAAAAGGGCTTCCTGTGGCACATTTGTTTACACTTAGGTACAAGACCATTAGTCCTTTGTGTAGATAATTTCAGAGACGGGTAAAAACGCTAAGCAGTAATGCCTCTCTGGAGCTGAGGCAGGTAGGAGGGTTTCTAGAAGAGCGCTGTGCTTAGGAGATCAGGGATTTGGGTTTGGGTTGTAGTGACTTATTCTCTTGAACTTTCATTTTTCCTTATGCAAAATGGGAGGAAGAACAATAGTTATAAATGGCTACATAAAATGTAAAAAGGTTTAGGTGATGTTTAGATTCCCTGCTTCCTAATATCAGGCAGAGGGACTTTTACAAGGTGACGTTGGACGATCTGACTGGACTTCTGAGCCTGTCATTTACAGGATCCTAACGTTGTGCTTAGAGTGCATATGGGGGAGCGAAACTGACCCCACAGTTTGGCAGATGTAAAATTTGAGGTGCAGAAAGGCTGCCATGAAGACACCCCCTCATGCCTGGGGTGGGATGGGATCAGTATTGCCAACACCTGGCATGGGTTCACTCTAACACCAGTTCTTTCTGACAGTTTGAGAAAGAGCTCCAAAGAATTTCAGAAGCCTACGAGAGTCTGGTCAAGTCCACCACCAAGCGAGAGTCGCTGGACAAGGCCATGAGAAACAAACTGGAAGGCGAGATCAGAAGACTTCACGATTTCAACCGGGACCTTCGAGGCATGTCGGGTTCTGCTCTTGTTCTTTCTCCCTAAGCCACGCGTGTAGCTAATGATGGGACTCAGGGCCAGCTGGCATGGGCACAGGTGCTAGTCGACCCGTGTGTGTGAATCTGGCAAATGCTTGCTCTTTCCTGCCTTGGTTCATGGTAGGTTGCAGCAAGGAGCCTTAGGAGTGACATGTGCAGCACATGGCGGATGGGGGGTGGGGTGGGCGGAGGAGCCTGTGCACAGCCACTTTTTGCTTTAAAAGTACTTGATGGTGATTCATGACCGTGTGGATTGTTGTTAGGTGCCATTGAGTCGGGTCCGACTCATAGCAATACTGTGTACAACAAAATGGAGCCCTCCCCAACACTGGGCCATGCCCAGCACTGTGTCAGTGAATCTCTGCTATTCACAGGGTTTTCAGTGGCTGATTGTTTCAGGAGTGGGCTGTCAGGTCCTTCTCCAGTTTTTGCTGTGTTGGGGATTGAACCCAGAAATCCAGAGAGCACAGAGCAGCACTCTACCAACTGAACTAACCCCCAGCCCCGACTATGTGAATAGGAATGTTCAAAAAGACCGGGATTGGATGGATGTACAACCCGGTCCACATCAGCCCGAGTCACTTGGTAGCACTTTGGAAGCCAGCACCCCACTTGCTAGGTAGAATACAGACGACAGAACTAGACTTATGTTCCTCCTGGGGAAAAAGGGCGGGGAAGGCCCACAGTTGTGGAAATAGTAGAAGTATGTCCTCTTTGGAAGAAAGGAGCCACCTGTTGCAGGATCTTGGCACCTTCCGCATGCATGGTGACGTAACCCATAAAACGTTACCACTTCGGATTAGGCAGGCTGTTTTCCAGTTGCCTCATACATCAAATGCTCAGTGCACTGAAGTCCCCAGTAGCCAGGGCCTCCCTTTCCTGTTACTATGAACCCTTCTCTGTTGGGTGTCAGATGCAGCCAATAAACTTGGTGAGCTGGATTACTTAGCTGAATAAATGCAGATATAAGAAGTAGTCTGAGCCAATACGGTACCCACTATGTATACGCTTCATCTATTAGGTCATTTTGACCTTTTTCTTTCTTTATTATTTTTGTTAGTATTTTAATTGTACATAGTTATGGGGTATAGAATGATAATTCAGTGCATATATGTAATGTGCAATTATTAAACATTTTGACTTTTTCTTCATATTTATTTATTATTTTTATTTATTTTTTTGATTCCGAGATTCAGATAGCAGTAACTGGCTAAAATACAAGGCTAATGGTCAAGAGGCTGGGGTTTAGCTCAGTTGGTAGAGTGCTGCTCCACACTTTCTGAGGACCCAGGTTTGATCCCCATCACCACAAAAATGGGAGAAGGATGTGGCAGTCCACTCTTGAAGCAATCTTGAGACAGTTAACCATTGAAAACCCTATGAGGGTCGCTATGAGTCGGACCCGACTTGGCGGCACCTAATAACAACCATGGCCAAGGTTAGACTAGGGCTGGGTTTGAGGTTAGGAAGAGTTCAGATCAGAAGTTTGCTGGCTTTGGAAGCAATAAGTGGTCTTCCTTGTGACCTGCCGCCCACTGCCCCTGCTAGTGCATGCCCGTATCCGAAAGCATCTCTTCTGATATTTTGGGATGCAGCTATTCTCCTAAAATTGTTGAGTTTGGGGTCCTGGCCTAAGCACCTCCTCACACCCAGCACTTGGTACCTGCTTTATTTCTCAATTGGATCCTGACTTAAACCCATATGCGTTTCCTTTTCGTCTCTTCCTCTCCGTTCACAGATAGACTGGAGGCAGCCAACAGGCAGATGTCCAGCAGGGACTACGACGGGCACGAAGACAAGGCTGCAGAAGGGCATTGCGCTTCCCAGAGTGAGTTGCTTCATTTATTGACCCCAGAGTTGGTGTTTTCAAAACCTGGAGTTTCAATGAGAGAATCATTCGTTTGAAGCAGTTTCTGGGTGGTTTGCTTTTCGTGTGTTGGTTTAGCGTATAGCCCGTTGGCCTCAGGCGAGGCCCTCCTAGCCGAGGTTGGCATGTGTATTTTTTCAGTGATGTTGATTTTCTCTTCTGTCCTATAAGAAACAGCAACACCACAGTCCTTCCCAGCACTCACTACTTCCAATAAGTCACACGCTTTTTCTCCAGGAAAGGGAAGGAGGCTGGGTGGTAAGGCTCAGTTTGCTGGACAGGGCCACAAGTTTGGGACTGGCTGCCTCTTGCCTTTATGTGATCCACCTGTATCATCACACTGCATATCCACCATGTTCCTTTCGAGAAACCCCTGAGCCATTCCAGCCGGGAATAACCAACAGTGGCTTTGTGGAGCTTCTAGATTTATTGGGAGAACATTTTGTTAATTTTTCTAGAGGCAAGTGATAGATAAAAATGGGTTTTGGGAAACCATTGTTTAAGATTTGAATTTCTGCAAATTCATTACATTAGCCAAACATTTAAAACTCCAACTGTCTTCTTTTATCAAGACTGTTTAGAAAATTGAATTAATTTCTGTGTCATAATTCTCATGTTATGAATAGTGCTCACAAAGTAAAGATAATTCAAAAGAACAGAACAGTAACGTATCCAGGAAGTAGCCACCATGTTGTCATGGCGTTGCAACGGGTGGGTTCATCCAAGCCCTGTGTTCTAAAGGCTGGGAGATAATTAGTTAAAGTTTCTGATTTTTCAGTACTGTTTTGTTGAGTTTAATTTCCTTGGCTTCCCCCAACTTACTTTTTATTCCATTCCAGTTTTTAGCTCCCTTCTTCATTTTTTAAATTCTATTTTTGGCAAGGGACAGTAACACCCACTGGGTCTTTCCCTCAGATTCCAGTGTAGTCTTGCTATAGGTGATTGCACTGTATTCTAGACTCACATGAAGAACAATACCAGCACTTCAATGCTTGCTTTCCTGACAAAATTTATCTCTTCTTATGGGTCCGATAGATTGACCACCTCATTTGAAAGATGAGTCATCTGTATTATTTGCATGTAGGACTTTGACACCTGCCTTTTGGCTGACTGTGCACCTAGAATAGAGGAAGGCGCGTCAGCAATGCCGGCTTTGTGCGCTGCGGATGTTTTGTCTGTCTTCTTATCAGGGAATATTCAGTCAAAGTGGAAAAGCCAGTAGGTTTCACCTGATGAACATTTGCTCTAGCCTCCCAGCCCAGGGTGGTGCTGATGGAATAATAGAGTGTGGTGTTGGGTGAGCTCAGATACACTCCTGAGACGTTAGCCTTCTGGCTCAAAGCTGAAACATCAGTAATCAAGCAACAAGGCCATTCCATCTTTACAGGGAATGAGGTGTTTTGTGCAAACATGCTCCACTATGTGTTGAAGGCCACAGTTACTTTTCAGCTGCTTAGAGGCATCCCAGTGGTGATGTGTGATGTGATTGAATCTAGGCAGGACATTTCAAGCAGTTTGGTAACGGTGCTAGCTAACCAGTTTCCCCACACCTAATCTTCACAGAATACTTTGTGCCTTCCTCACAGTATTACAATTATTTGTTGAATTAGTTTTTGCTCTCCTAGTATGGCTAGGGATGGACTCAAGATGTTATTTCAAATTTATGTAGATTTCTTTTCTTAGTGAGTTCTAAGAATTCTTTATATATTAAGCAAATTAGCATACCTCCCATGTGTGTTGCAGATACTTTTCCCAGTGTTTAAATCTTTGTTCTTTATCTTATAGAAGATTTTTAAATAAACATGTTTATGACTTCTAGGTTTTATGTCATGCTAAGAGAAACTTTTTATAATCCAAGGTTTTAGTAGTGTTCACTGATGTTTTCTTCAAAAATGAGTGTGACTTCACTGTTTACACTGCTTGTATTTTGGAAACTAGCTTGGGAGGCAGAGTAGATAACAAGTTCATGAAGGAGTAAATTAGAAACCAAGAGACTAGTTGGCAGGCATTTTAATATTTGAGCAAGAAATGTAGAGGTCCTGGGTAAAATAATAGAAGTAGCAATGGAGTTAGGGTACAGATAAGCAAATGACACATTAGTAGGACTGTTGACCAATTGAATAATAGTAGTGACAGAGACAGAGAGAAAGGAGAATGATCAGAGCAACTGGACAGGTGGTCATCCTTTCTAAGTAAAATGCAAGAGGAGCAGGTTGGGATTCTATGAGTTAAAGTTTGAGTTGTTGAGTTTTCTGGCCTTGCAGCCTTTGGCTCAGTGACCAGGTATAACAATAGGTGCAGAGATACCCGGAAGACTAGGCGGGAGGTGTGTCAGACTTCCATGTTAGCGCACCGGTACAGAATGGCAGCCACTGAATTACTACATTTCTTCATAGTTAATAATGTGTTCCATTATCTGCATATTCTTTTAGAAACTCTGTTATTAGAGCAAAGCTCATCAAATTTCTAGTAGACATAATTATAAATACTACCTACTCAAAGGGAGCGTCTCTTGTGGTTCCAGCACTTAGTTCAGAGAAAAGCAAGCCAGCATCGAAAGAGTAGTGACATCTCTAGACAATGCAGTGTAGGGCTAGCGCTAAGCTGTGGGGCGCCTGACAACCACCTTGGCCAGTGGAAAATGAGAGGGAAGGGGAAGCAGAGGAAGGCATTTACTGTTTATGTTTGGTGCTCACCTTGACACTAGGCGTCTGTGTCTGACAGCACCCGGGCGCCCCTTGCAGTACAAGCCAACGCTGTCTGAGTTAATGGAGGTGAGGACGTCTTCCTGGACAGATTGTGAAATTTCCCTGCTGCCTGGGGCAGGTGTTTTGTTTTGTTTTGTTTTTAAATTGAACTCTGTTTTTAAATTGGAGCCTCATAAGGCCTTGGTGGACAAGCTGGGTCGTTACCCCAAGCTCTAAAGGTTGAACCGGACACTGAGCGGGGCGACTGTGTACCTCTCTGTCGTAAGATTTGTCTGCATTAAACATCTTGGGGAGTTGAGTGCTTAAGAGTGTGACAGCTTTGAGGAGGCTTTTTCCCTGTCACCTCATGGCATTGTCACATGCTCTTTGGAGGAATTCAGAGTTTTGTTTGTTTTCCAGTTTTGCTTGTTTGTTTTTCTAAGCTTTTTATAGGTTATAGGGTAGTGATGTCAAAGCCAAATTGCTTCTGAAAACAGGGCCTCTTGCCAACTCGTGTTTGGCCTGGCTGTGTGACACTGAAGCTTCTTTGTCCTTTAACATAACTGAGTTTCCTATTTTTCCCATTGATTTGTGTCACACACACACACACACACACACACACACACACACTCACACACACATACACATACCCCAAAGGTAAGTTACTGTCTGCTAAGCAGAACCTCTGGGAATGTCTCTCAGTCTTAGCTATGTGTTCTCAGGCAGTAAAACTTTTCTAACCATTTCTTTCTGAAAATTGATAACTGCAGAATTCTATCTGCTTTGGGCTAGAGAGCCAAAAATAAAATATTAGATGTGGGGAAACTAGATTGGTAGAGATGAAATTTCATTTTATAGGATTTTAAAATAGACATGTCAGGCCCTGTTACATTTTTAGAGTTACTGGGATCTGATTATCTCTGAATGATTGTGTTATCCTAGGAGATAGCCCAGTTGTATTTAAAGGGTACGCAAGAATCTCCAGCCCCCCGGGATTTTCTAGGCACTTTATGCTCAGCACATGTGGTCAAAATTAAGTCTGTGTAAGTTTGATTCTGGCTATTAAATGGTGTGCTTCTAAAAAAGAAACCAAAACCTGGACATTCAGTAATTTTGTGAGCAATGGCTATAAATGAGTCATAACTATGCATGTTATTTTCCTTAAAAGTATTGTGGGCTTAAAAATTAATGGAAAAAAACCTGTGAGACCATACTGCTTTAAAGATAACAATAATTGGACATTTTCAAAATATTCTGTAATCATCATTCTTACACTTGAACCTTATTTTAGATAACGTTATCTTCTTTCTCTTATGAAATGTAAATGAGCCCAAAACCGTTTCCTAAAAGAAAGTCCTTCTGGTTTTGGTATTTCTGTATGGACTGTGTGAACCTCAAAGTGGAAGTTACAATGGCAGGAACACTTATCCTGTCAGCCTACACAGAGCCTAAGGAGATTGTTCTGAATCCTCCATGAGTTTGCTGACACCATCTGTGGTGGGTGACCATCAAGCAGCATTACGGAGGACCCTTAGAGGTCACGCCTGGGTGCCCTGGCGTGGGCGCGCACGGCGTGCAGCAACTCCTGACTGTAAAGCTCCTATCACAGCACTTCCTGCGTCCTGTCTGGTCGTGATGGATTTGCAGGAATCCCCTCCACCAGATGGGAGAACAATGGGCACTCTTCACCGGTGCTCACCCCTCACCCCCACTGAAACGCCTTGCGTCTTTGTGAATCTGGCAATCAATAAATGTGTATTTAGAGAATAAATAAAAGCAGAACAGTCCTAGGAGCCGTAGGCTTGACCTTCTCTTTACACAGCTTGAGTATCAACGCGTCCTTCTAAACTCAGTGTCTCCAGTCACGTGGGGACGTACCCCGGGGTATCCTCTGTTATTTTGAGGCATTTGTAAAATTATCAAAGAACACTAGTAGAAGAGAAGCAATTTAAAAATACTCAAATTTCCTTTGTGTCTTCCTTCCTTTTTCCTTTCTTTTTCTCAAGTAGAATAATATCCTGGTAAGATAAATGCTTTTATTGTTAAGCATAGTCGTTCCAGATGTGGTGGCACACGTTTGTAATTCCACACTTGGGAGGGTGAGGCAGGAAGATCGTGAGTTTAAGGCCCGCCTGGGCTACCCAGTGAGGCCTTGTCCCAAAAAGGAAAAGAAAAGGATTTTTTTTAAAAAGTGGTCATTTGGTTTTTATTTTCTCCCAAGAAAATTGATATTAATTTTACTCATTTTGGACTTCCTTGACTTTTTCTGTTTGACTTTCCTGTGGCTCTGCTGGAGGTGAAAGTGGCCTGTGGTATATAAAAGTTTGTGGCGCTTCCAGCTAGGTGCTGACACTGACCAGTGCATAGACCTTGCCAGATGTCACCCCTCAGTGCCATAGACAAAGGGGAAGGACTTGCCCAGGAAGCCTCCACAGTGGCATCACTTTGATCAAGAAGGTTCTCTTGCCTTAAGTTCACTGGCTCTCCTGAAAGGCGAGCCTATCATTTGTAGGACTGTGTAGTTCTAAAACTCAAAGTTTTCTAGGTTTGGATCAGCTGCTGCATCTTCTGACTTCTGGTGTCTTACTGACCTGCTCAATGACTAGAAGTTAGATGCTTAACCTCGCTGCGCCTCTATTTCCTTGAAAGTAATAGAGGAATAAATCTCCCCTTTTAGCCAGCATGGCTCTGAGGATAACCAGAGATGGGAAATGTAAAGACGTGTTTATAAAATCCAGTTATTTTGTAGCATTCCTTCCTGCCCCCTCGCATCTATTGCATTACTCACCTTCTTTGGAAGGACCTACCAATTTTTAGGGAAGGGGAATGGGTCATGTTCCCAAAGAATGCCTGTGTGGCTTGTTGTTGTTGTTGTTAGGTGTTGTCTAGCCAGGTGTGACTCATAGCAACTCTGTGTACAACAAACGAAACACTCTCCAACACTATGCCGTGCCCAGCACTGTGTCATTTCTTCTATGCTATTCAGTTTTCAGTGGCTGATGGCTTTGGGAGTGGGCTGCCAGGTCCTTCTTCCAAGCCTGTAGCACCTGGTGTTCCCAGGTGGCCTCCCATCCAAAGACTAACCAGGCCCAGCCTTGCTTAGCTTTCGAGATCTGATGGGATCAGATGCTGGGCGGGGGGTCACAACTGTCCAGCGTGTGGCTTACTGAGCTCTGCTGTATTTGGAAGCAGAGCATGTGAGTGCTTAAGCCCACTTCATCACCTTTGACAAGCAACACTGAGCAGCGTCAAGCCTACATGGCAGGCGCACACACAGTTGGCAGGGCGTCTGTTTATGTTCAATCAAGTCTTTTCCCCAAGTGTGAAAATTAATGTTACTCCATTTAGACTCTGATTTTCCATGCTTAATGAAGAGTTGATTGAAGAACCGTCTTTTGGTCGTGTGTTTGTGTGATTGCTAGCAAATGAACATGGGTTATGATTTTTACATTGATGATTTTAAAATTATTGTTTTGGTCGGCATTACTGTTATAAAGTTGAAAAAGGAGCATCTTAAAATTTTTCATGGTCTGCACCCCTTGCAGTACACAGCTAGGTGGCTGGATGGAGAAAGCACAGACTAAAAAACCGACGGCAGCCCCTTCCCGTTTCACCTGGCATCAGGGAGCCCTCACTGTCCCTAACAATGCAGAACCAGGAAATCTACTTTCAAGCGTCAGCTTAAATTAAGTGGCAGTTGAATCCGACAGACTTCCTGAGATATAAGCTTAGATCTTTATATACTCCCCCAATACCCTATACCTTTCCCTCTGCAAACACTCTTCGCAGCTGCAAATAAGTAACTGTTGGGACGATCATTTTCTGACTTCCTCCGCTGACCTGTGTGCTCTCTAAGAGCAGGGGCCCTGCCTGTCATTCTTACCATTGCAGCCCCAGCCCATCATATTTCCAGAACCTGGCACTGTGCCTGACACTTAAAGACATTTGGCAAATATTTGTTCAAAGTCAATGTCAAATGAAATAATGATCATTATCATTTATTCAAACAAGCAGTTGCAGACTGCCTGCTGTGAGCCAGCTGTGTCTTAGGCCGTGGTGAGTCATCTCTTTCTGGTAAGGGCCAGGTAGATGGCACATATTTCAGACTTTGAGGCCACAGCTATTCACCTTAGTTGCTGTAACCCAAAAGTCACTGTAGATGATTCACAAACGAATGGGTGTGGCCACATTCCAGTAGACCCTTATTTATAAAACCTGGCCGTCGGCTGGATTTGGCCTGCACAATTTGCTGACCTCAGTTGCAGGCAGTAGTTGTGGCAAAGGAAGATGAAGAAAGATCCTTAGCAAAAGAAGCAAACATTGAAGATGCAAAGTAAGGAACTTTGAAAGCAGTCCCTGGATCTTACTTGGTAAATTGCTTTAATTTATAAGCCATGATATACTTGTTCTTTTCTTTCTTAATCCCATGTCCAGGGAACCTCATTATTGTCATTTTAGAAAAACTGAGAAAACTTGAGACACACAGAAATGCAGACACAAATCTTAGTGACTCAATGATGATTCCAAATTAGCTAATGACAGAGCTAGGCCTGGGCGTGGTTAGCCCTGTGGTTCCCTGGGCGCCTCTTTCAGGGAGCCATAAATTCTTCCCGTAAGCATCCTGCTGTGAGGTGAGCAGTGTAGATCTGGACTGCAGGCTTGGAGAGCGCTTTAAAGGCTACAGGTTAAAGGTCTGGGCAGCAGCCATGCACCCATCCCGTGAACCCCGGATCACAGGGGCCATCAATGGCCGCCATGAGTGACCATCACTGGAGGCTGAGGATCTGCTCATTACAAGTTTATTCTCAAGGGGTGTTGCCAAGTTTGCTCCCCGTGTGTTTGTTCTTCTGGCTCTGATTCAGGCAGCCTGGTGACTGGTGACAGTGAGCACAGCTGCCAGCAGTGAGAACTTACTGGGCGCCGAGTATTATGTTAGCTACGTCGTCTGTAGGTACAGTGTTGCTTTTAATCCAGCCACCCTTGGAGGTGGCATTGCAGGTATTTTACAGATGAGGAAACTGAGGCAGGGAAGGGTTAAATGAGTCGTCCGTGATCATACAAGCTGGTAACTGGAGCAGACGGGTTTGAAGGCATGCCATGCAGACTCTGTGCTGGGGAAGCCACCTTCTATGGACCAGGGGTGGAGAAAAGCTGGAATATGGAAAGTGGCAGCATTGAACTCCCAGGAGTTTTAGAGCTCAGCGTGGCATCCACAGTTCACGAAAGAAGAAACACAACCCAGGCTGATCACTAGCTTGCCTGAGACACTACCCATGTCTAATGGCTAAACCACAGCTAGAACCGAGGCCTCCTTTTTCTCATTTTTTCCTTCCCCTTTCCAACTCATTCTGCTCTGGGGGGAGAATGAAATTTTCACATTTTTACTCTGAGCTGAACCCTGGAGAGTAAATCAACAAAATTTTTGTATTAGAAGTCTTATTTGATTGAAAAGAATTTAGCTCAGTACCATGATTTAATAATATATATTCAGATCTTCTCAAATGAGTTCTATTAGAATTAACATTCAATGCTTCTAAAAAATAAAAATAATAAAGCACTCAGTGCTTCTGACTTCATCTGTCTTTGAATCAGAGCCAATTACAATAAAAGGCTTTATTTAATAATCCAACACTTCCTCTTCCTATATGCTCCCAATAAAAACTATTTTTAAAGTATAGAGTCTAAAAAAGTTTCCTGAAAATGTCTGTGAAATTAATTTTTTTTTGTTTTCTGGGTGGTAAAATGAAAAATAAACAGAAAACAATGAGTAACTCTGTGGTGTGGTTTCTTCCAATTAGTCTTTGAAACTATTTTTAGTTCACGAATTATAGTGAAAGCCTACAGCTGTATCTTGATGGAACCAGAGAACTTTGTGGTGACAAAATGTTTGTTTTAAGTCCAAAAAATCTGGTCTTAGACCATTAAAAATAAGTTTGCATCTGCTACTCATTTTCTTTCTTGCTTACAAAGACAGTGGTTTGGTAGAAAGGAGAGGAAGAAAGGATCTGTTCAAAGCAAGTTACAAAAATGACAGTGGGAAGGGTTACAGACGTTAAAATAAAGAGAGAGAGAACCTGTAATAGCAGGCAACACATGTCTTTCTCCCTCACCAGGCCTAGCATGACCACTTCTTCCACACACTTACCAATTGCCCCAGCATCAACTTCTAATCTTTGTGCCAGGCTCTGGTGTGAAGCCACATGTGCCATCTAAGGATGCCATTTTAAAATTGTTGTTAGGTGCTGTGGAGTTGGGTCCGACTCACAGCAACCCTGTGTACAACAGAATGAAACACTCCCTGACACTGTGCTGTGCCCAGCACTATGTCAGTGCTTCTCTGCAGTTCATAGGGTTTTTGATGCCACATCCTTCTCCCATTTTTGCGGTGCTGGGGTTGGAACCCAGGGCCTTAGGGAGCACAGTACAGCACTCTACCAACTGAGCTAAACCCCAGTCCTCTGTGTGTGTGTATGTGTGTGTGTGTGTGTGTACACAATCATATATATATATACACACACACACATACAAACACAAATAGACATATACAGACACACAGAGGGAGCCAAAAAGTATATACATTTTAAGTATTAAAATTGTAATACTTAATATATGTTGATAAAAAAGATGAATACAAATCATGTTTGACTTCTGCAACTACAAGAGATGCTCAAGTAATACATAGATAACATCTCTTAAAATGTGCATGCATTCTTGGCACCCCTAGTATATATTCTTAATTTATAAAATATAAATATAGTCAGCTTTAGCTGAGTGCAGTGGCGCACACCTGCAATCCCAGAGGCCCAGGAGGTGGAGGCAGGAGGATGGCAAGTTCGAAACCCGAGGCAGTCTGTGTAGTTTAGGGAGACCCTGTCTCAAAAAGTGAAAAAATGGGTTGGCGGCAGCAGCTCAGTGGTCCAGCACTTGCAAAGCACGCAAGTGTGAGGCCCTGGGTTCAACCCCCAACCGCAAAAAAAAAAAGAAAAAAAAAAGAAAAAAAGATTTAGTCAGCTTTTTGCATCTTTGAGTTTCACATCCATGGTTTCAACAACTATGGATTGAAAATCTTCTAAAAAAAAAAATTGTGTGTGGGGAGACACACCATGGCACGTGCCTGTAATCCTTTTCTGAGACGCTGTCTCAGAAAGAAAAAGAAAAAGAAAAAAAGAAGGCAGGAAAGAGAGAGAGAGAGAGAGAGAGAGAAAAGAGAGAAAAAGAAAGTAAGTGTTGGGGATGCAGCTCAGGGGTAGCACTCTTGCCTAGCATGTGCTGAGGCCCTGGGTTTAACTCCCAAGTACTATGGAAGGAAGGGAGGGAGGGAGGGACGGAGGGGTAGAAGGAGGCAGGGAGGGAGGGAGAAAATTTACACGTGTAGTGAACATGCACAGACTTTTTCCATGCCCTTAAACAATACTGTGTAGCAACTATTTACATACTATTTATGTTGCATTGTTGTTGATAGGTGCCCTGGAGTCAGTATCCAACTCATATCGACCCTACGTACAACAGGGGAAACACTATTGTCAGTGCTTCTCTGCTGTTCATAGGGTTTTCAACGGCAGATTGATTTTTGGGAGGGGGTTGCCGGATCCCTCTCCAAAGCCTACAGCACCTGGTGTTCCCAGGCGGTTTCCCATCCAAGTGCTAACCAGGCCCGACCCTGCTTAGCTTCCGAGATCTGACCAGATCGGATGCCACAGGATGTAGGCTTATGTTGTATTGTTGTTGTTGTTAGGTGCTGTCGAGTCGGTATTTGACTCATAGCGACCCTCATAGGGTTTTCAATGGCTGACTGTTTTGGGATTGCCTTGGGAGCGGATTGCCAGGCCCTTCTCCCACTTTTGTGGTGCTGGGAATTGAACTCGGGACCTCAGAGACTGCAGCACAGCGCTCTACCCACTGAGCCAGACCCCAGCCCTCTGTGTCGTATTAGGGATTACAGATAATCTGGAGGTGATTCAAAGTGTGCAGAGGGGTTTTATTGGTTCACAGGCACAGACTGTGCCGCTCTATAAAGGACGTGAGCATCCCCAGGTTTGGTAACCTCAGGAGTTCTGGAGCCAGTGCCTCATGGCACAGAGGGATGGCTCCTCATAACCTGTATCGCTTGGGTGCTGGCCCTCCCCTCCAAATGAGCTGGTGCTCCCACGAGAATCTGTCTGCTGATGTCCTTGTCCTGCCACCTTCAGAGCATTGCTCCTTGTATCATGTCCAGGCTTTATGGTTGTTTTCTTCATGTGGAGCCAAACTGTCTGACAGGATCTTACTTGGTTGTATGTGGAAATAGGATTCTGTTGTTTTTCGTTTTATATTAAGGAAAGAGAAGATAAGAACATCTGTAGTGATTACAGAAAGCTTAAGTCTTCAGGGCTGATTTATAACTCATTCATGGATATGTCTATAGTCAAAACTAAGCCAGGTGTAGTGCCGTTCCCCTATAATCTCGGCTCTCAGGAGGCTGAGGCCAAAGGATTTTGAGTTTGAGGCCAGCATGGGCTACATAGCAAGACTCTGCCCCCCAAGCACACACACACGCACACACAGAAAACCAGATGGCCTGTGCGTCCTCTATTTATGTGGCATTATTAATTTATTGTCTAATTTGTTATTACGCTGCCTGTAGTCATATGCAAGTAGCAGTGCCTTTTGATTTGAAGTAAAACAAAATAAGTTGGAAGGTTTAACAGTACATTTAGAAGCCGAGCTGGAGGAATAAGTATCTATTCAGCCAAGCAAGTTTGCAAAGTATTTATGTAATAAACTTCTTGTTGTTGTTAGGTGATGTCGAGTCAGGTCCTGCTCAGCAACCCTCATAGGGTTTTCAATGGCTGATTGTTTTGGGATTGTTTTTGTTTTGGGAGGAGTGACTGCCACATCCTTCTCCCATTTCTGCTATGCTGGGGATCGAACCTGGTCCTCAGAGTTCAGAGCAGGTGCTGCACCAGCTGAGCTAAACCCCAGCCCATAGTAAATTTACACAAAGCCTGAGAATTATAAGTACTGTCTCTAGCATTAAAATGCAATGTGAAGAATGACCAGATTAGAGAAAAATTATGTTTAAGAGAACTTTTACGGGTGTTCAAATAAATATTTTCCCTGAAATACTTTACTTTTGGCTCTTTAAACTCATTTTGCAGCAGGAATATCAAGGGAGCAATAGATAAGTTATATAAAGTAACAAAAACATAGTAAGTATATTAAAACACAGTGTGTTATTATACTGTATTAGACCAATAGAAAATTTGTGATTAGACTTTATTTTCCAGTGACAAGAATTTGAAAGCTATCATATTGTTTTTAAATTTTATTTTAAAGATAAAGATAGGATTTTATCATATACTAATTGTTGTTGTTAGGTGCCGGCGAGTCGGGTCCGACTTTTATCAACCCTCATAGGGTTTTCAATGGCTGATTGTTTCGGGATTGTTTCAGGAGTGGATTGCCGTGTCCTTCTCCCGTTTTTGAGGCACTGGGGATGGAACTGAGGGCCTCAGAGAATGCAGAGCAGTGCTCTACCAACTGAAATAAACCCCAGCCAAACCATTAACATCCTTATTCAATAAGATGTTCCCTGAACTTGTCATATCTCTTCATACTAAAACATTTCAGCCATCTTATTGTCCTAAAATCCTGCAAAGCCCGCTGTAAAGTACACCGACTAGGAAAGAGAAGACAGACAGACAGCCTGGACCTGCAGTGCAAGTAAGGGCTCGTTGGAGAACTATGCTCTCCTATGAAAAAAGTGTGGAAGGAGAAGCCTATGGCCTTTAGGGTGGGCCTTGAATACTAATTAATATTCCAGAGGACTCTTGCTGTCATAATAGGGGGAATTTTCTATTTTCCTTCTAAATTTGGGCAACAAAGTTTGAGTAAGTCCCTCACACGGTAGACTTTAATTTCCCCTTATTGATTCATCTCTTTCAAAGATTTCTTCCTTACATTTCAACATTAGGCATTTCCAGAAATCTGTGTTTCTTTTGTAATATCTGAACTAGTGGCTCTCAAACTCAGAATTCATGTCCAAAGAAAGTATATTTGGAAGCCCACTCTGTAAAATACCTAGATGCTGAAGATATTTCTGGTTGAGAGGGGGGATGCTGTTTTCAGAACTGCCCTCTTCTTCAGCTCTTGATTACTGTTTTCTGTTGCTATAACAAAATACCTGAAGCTGGGCACTTCATACAAAAAAGACGTTTATTTAGCTCACAGGTTTGGAGGCGGGAATCCCAGCCTGGCCTTACTGCTCCAGTCTGTGGGTGGGCTGGAGGGATTGCCTCTGACTACGTCACAACATGGCGGCAGCCTCAGGTGGGAGCGTGTGAGAACATGGTGAGATAGGAAGTGAGAGAGACTCAGGAGGGGCCCAGGCTCCCTTCTCACAACCTGCTTTCAAATCCTACAAGAGCCGAAACACATCCCAAGAGAAAAGCACTCAGCGTTTCTGAGGGCAGTGCCTCCGTGACCTCCTTACCTTCTACTAGGTTCCCCTCTTACGGTCCACTGCCGTCCTGGGGACCGGGCTTCCAGCACATGAGCCTGTGGGGGACAAACTCAGACACTGTCCAACCCACAGCAGCCTGAAACCTCTTCCCTCCTCTCCTCATCCCTTCTCTCTCTCCCGGGCTCTGTCCTATTCTGTACTCCTGTTCTCAATTTTCCCATGACAGAGCTCGTTTAAAAAGTTTCCTCTCTCAGCCATTTAAAACAAACCCGTACTAGAATGTCCCTGTGTTTGCCAATAAACCTACTTCACCACCCCCTCAACACCTGTCTCCACTGCCTGGTGGAACCGTGGCAACCTGCTCCAGAGAACAGGTACCGCAAAAGGACTATCTCCTGAAATGACAAGATTCTGTACCCCAGACTCCTTATCAGGGAGTGGAGAAAGGATAACAACAACCAAAAAACCCAAGCTAGTGGCCAGTAGGATCACAGTGTGTGATATTTCTTTTTGTGAATGAACAAGTGTGTCCTTTTGCATCAGATAAGCCTCGTACGAATAGATTCATCTTATAGGATGTAGGCAGAACTTTGTTTGGATTACATTTTGGGGGTCTCTTTCTGGCTTCATCAATTTGACTCTAAAGTGGTGTGAGGAGGTACGGGCAGACGTTAAGAAGGGACGCATGAGCATGGCATGGCTTTGAGGCAGAAAGATCTTAAATCGTTCTTAGATCGTGAGGGAAATCAAATGCGTTCCTATCACCTCCCCGCCCCCCCCCCCCACAGCCTCAGGAAAAAAAAATCTTTGGTATCAAGGAGGACCTTCTAATGGAGTGGATCCTTTAATTACCCCCTAAGGTGTAGCTGGTCGTTGGGATGACGTCCTCCCCAGCATCTGCTCAGTGTTATAGGAGACAGCGCCTGGGAACTCAGAGATCCTTGAGGAAGAGGAGAGAAACGTCAGGAAGGAGAAGATGGCAGATGATTACTTGGACATCTTTTCACAAGAGGGAGCATTTCAGCAGTACTGGGCAGTTTCTGGTTACCAGAATTGAGGCCACTGGTGTTGGTCAGCAGAACTGTATGGTGTTCACAAGCTGCCAAGTCCCTTCTGGGTGGAGAAGGAGGTGGGGACATAAAGAAGCGCGTGAGCTCACACTGTCATCCTAGTGACTCGGGAGGCTGAGGCAGGAGGATCGAGGTTCGAGGCCGGAGGCAGCCTGTGTAACTTAGTGAGACCCTTACTCAAAGAAGAAAAGAAAAAGAAAACAATAGGCTGGGAGTAAAGCTCGGTGCAGAGTACTTGCCACATATGTGTCAGGCCTCTGGTTCAACCCCCAACTGCCACAACAAACAAAGAAAAGGAAGAAAATGTGTGCGAGTGATCTTTTCATTACCGACAGCTGAGTGAGGACTGTGTTTTAAGTTCGTGTGAGTGTGTAAGGGGCCCACAGGCGGGAAGCGCAGGCAGGCCTCCCATGGATTAGGGGCCGGGCTGGAATCCTGTGAGAGTTCAGTCGGTCTGAGTGTGGGCGTCTGTCTGAGAGTGAGTGTGTTTTCCCTCTCCACTCACTGTAGACCCTCATGCACCGTTCTACATACAGCTGCTTGACCACTCGTTCCGGTCAGTGTGGCTGCCTCTGTCCCTCCAGCCACACACTGGAGTCTGCCTGCAGGCCTGAGCGAGGCTGATGGACCTCGCAGGATCTCGGCCTCTCCCGGGTTCCCACGTACGGATTCTCAAATGAGAGACCAACTGGACTAGATCGGGTCCAGTTGCTCTGCAGGTTTGATGGGCAATCAAATGGCAGTGGTAGGTGGGCAAAGAGGGGAAGGGCTTTAGGCTGCGAATGTGGCTCCTTACCAGAACTTACTATTTCTGCACATGGAGGAGCACAGCAGGCAGGCCTTTGAGATGAGGCCTTGGCTGGGCAGGCACCAGAACAGTTGTCTGCTGCATTGAGAATTCCAGGTTAGGAAGCATTTGCCACGTGCAGGTTTTCTTCCAGTGAACCTGCAATGCTGGACGTGGGCCTCCTCACACACTGGGCCTGGGTGCCGTCGGCAGCACCTCCTGGCAGGCTTGCCACCAGCTGCTCCTGTGTCTGTGGGTTCTCCTCTGGTGGGATCCTTTAAGCTCTCTTCACTCAGAGAGCCCCAGAGACTGTACCCCTAAAATCAGTCTTATCAGTCAAAATGAGATTTCTAGCCACTGGCATCTCAGGAAAGGTATGTTGGATCATACTTGCCTCATCGTTCCATAACTCTGTTGCCACCCCCCCCCACCTCCATGTCCAAGGCAACAGGAACCTTCCTTCGGTGTGCCAGGGAGATTGGTAGATACCTGGCTCTCCAGAACCAGACGCAAAATTTGCTAGTGACACGTCACTATGGGAACATTTGAGATTTGCAGCATGAACAAAATTAGCTCAGTTTACTTTTATGCCTACAAACACATGGATGCACACACACACTCCAGAATAGATCTAAACCTTCAAAATAGCTGGACACAACTTGGTTTTCTATAAATAGGAGTAGTGTGCATATTGTTTTGTAAGACCTTTTATCAATAATAATGAAGTTTTCCCGTATCACTAAGGTTCTCTTACTGAGTTTTAATGGGTGCATCCTATTCTTTTGTGTCATTTATAGTAGTTGCTGTTATTAGGTTCTATTGGGTCAAATCTGACTCATAGCAACCGAATGTACAACAGAACTAAACGCTACCCAACACTTTGCCATGCATACGATCTTTTATGTTTTAGCCCATTGTTGCAGACACTGTTCTTCTTATTCTGAGTCATGCCGCATCAGTAAAAGGAGGTCCTAGGGGCTTTACTTCATTCCCATCATTAAGGTCGACTCTACTTTGAGGAAGCAACTCCTCCTTGGTCATTTCTTTGATGCCTTCCACCTTAGGGTGCTCATTGTCTTGCACTATAGCTGACAGTACTTCTCTGCTATTCATAGGGTTTTCAATGGCGTTTTGGAGAGTGGGCTGCTAGGTCCTTCTCCCTGGTCTGGAAGCTCACCTGAAGCCTGTCCACCAGGTGTGACCCTGTTGGTATCTGGGATACCAGTGGCATAGCTTCCAGCATCACAGCAGCACTCCAGCCCCCACAGCACGACAAGCTGACAAACACAGGAGGGATTTATAGTAGTCGATTTAGCGAACCCCGTACTCTTACACGTTAACTTCATTCAAGGTTTCCATATTATTCGCCCTAGCAACCTGGGAGACTGAAGCCGTAGGGTGGTAATTTTGAGACAACAGGCCGCCTGCACAATATTGTGAGACCCTATTTGAAAACAAAACATAGCAAAGGCACTTGGGGTGCAGCTCAGTGGCACCTGCCTAGCATGTGCAAGGCTTTCAGTTCAACCCCCCAGTATTACAAAAAAAAATTTTTTTTAACAACAACAAAAAATCCCCTTGAAATCCAGTCTGTTAAGTGTCAAACCTTGGTTCTGGCTAAAGGAAGAGAAAAACGAGAAGGAGACCTGACTTTCCTGTCTCCCTTGGTGAAGCTGACAGCAACTGGACTTCTCTATCCTTTCAGGTACATGGGCCCAGGGAAAAGCACATCCAAAACCTATAGTTTTAGAAAGGCTTAGAGATTAATTTTTCCTTAAGAAGGGCCAGGTTAATCTGTGCTCTCCTCATGAATGCCAACCACAAGTCAGAGCACTGAGTTAAAACACAGCAACACAGCACGCCCTGAAACTCCCACGTGCACCCACCGCCCTGGGTGTTTCTCAACAGAAGTTCCTGGGGCCCCCCACCCCGAGGTTCAGCAGTCAGGGAGCTCAGAACTCAAATAGTCATCACAGGAATTGTTCCACTGGGCTGCCTACGTTGGACGGGCAAGGAGGAGGGGAAGACAGCGAGGGAGCACCCTTGCATTAGGGGACCCAGATCTAGTTTCCATCGATTTCTCTCTCCTCCAGCAAGGAGACACACATGGGATTGCTGTTGACCTCGCACCAGTATCACAGCCTGTTATGCTTCCAGTTTCTCATTCGTCAGATGGAGGTGATGAGAGGATTAAAGAACGATCTGTTGTAATGCTCTTGACTGGTGCCCAGGACGTGACAAGCCTCCAGGAATATGTTAACTCTTATTATTTATCCGGTATATTATGTGCCAGGCTAGGCCCTGTGTAGGCATTTACTGATAGTCATTTTAATCCTCAACAAGAGTCCTGTAAAAGACGTCTTGTTGGTTTCATTTGCGGGGATGGAGTCTCAGGGGGTGAGGTCACGTGTCCAGGGTCCACTGGTGTGCCGTGGCGCCAGAATCAAACCAGGCTGCTCAGGCTTCAGAGGCTTTGCCATCGCTGCGGTTTCAAGAGTAAACAGGGTATGAGCAGACATCCTTCTGTGTAAACGGGACCGGAGCCACAGGGCTAACCAACTCCCTGCTCCGCACAGCCCTGAGTAATTCATATCCACTGAGTAAACACACCATTCTGGGCAAGAATTCCCTTGTGTCAACTTACCGGTTCTAGGAATTCTCAGTATATACACTGGAGCCCAGCCAAAAATGCAACATGAAGCTGGCCATTCTTGAGATCCATCCCGGGGGACTTGGCCAATAATAGACGGAAGGAACCTTCTGTGAGGTGCTGCCCCCCAGGGGACTTTCCCTCGGTATCTCCCAAAAGACGACTTTTTAGAAAGAGCCTGGTACATCTTCGAGTCCCCATGTCTCCAAGGAATTGGGGGATACAGCTGCCCCACCTCGTGGCTCACTGCCTGGAGCCCCCTCTTTTGCCTCTCACCTAATTGGATGCCCTCTCTGTGTTCTCACAGCACCCCGTTCATAGGTCTGTTAGAGCAACGTGTCACATCACCTTAGCCTATGTCCTGGTCTCTCTTCTCACCAGATTTGGAGCAAAATGCCACCTCCTACACACCTTGCAGCCCCAGCACGTATCATCCTTCCTGGAATAGTGGTAACCACAGTGTTAGCACAGATAGCACCTCACTGACAGTAGTAACTGTCTATGTGCCTGTGGAAGTACTGTTGTGACCCTAACTGTCAAGGCAAAGAAACTGAGGCAGAAAGAGGTTCATTTACTTCCAAAGTCACCAAACATAAGTGATAGAGCTAGACAGGAACTCAGGTAGCTTGAGTCTAAAATTATGCTTTTAGCTACTACCCTGTGTTACCTCGATGCTTAATTAATATTTGTAAATGAATACATGTGAGTGCAATTGCTGTGTTGAAAAATATGACCTGTGACATTTAAATTTGTACAATAATGGGCCGCATTGTAATGAGGCTCTTTTAGCACTGTGGTTCTGTGATTTTGCAGTACCTCTGGGCTGGGACTTAGCTCAGTTGGTAGAGCGCTGCGCTGCAGTCTCTGAGGTCCCAAGTTCTATTCCCAGCACCGCAAAAATGGGAGAAGGACGTGGCAATCCACTCCCAAGGCAATCCCGGAACAGCCAGCCATTGAAAACCCTACGAGGGTCGCTATGAGTTGGATACCGACTCGACGGCACCTAACATCAACAACAACTCTATACATGCTTGCCTGCAACCATACCACTGCCGCATCCAATCCCGTGAGATCTTAGAAGCTAAGCCGGGCCAGGCCTGGTTAGTACTTGCATGGGAGACCGCCTGGGAACACCAGGTGCTCTAGACTTGGGAGAAGAACCCGGCAACTCTCTCCCAAGAAACAATCAGCCATTGAAAACCCTATGAATAGCAGAGAAACGGGAGAATAGTGTTTCATCTGTTGTATGTAGGGTTGCTATGAGTCAGACACCGACTGGACGGCAACTAACAACAATGCTACACAGGAAAGGCAGTTTTTGTGAACATGCATTAGAGAGCTATGAATATACAAATACAAATTGTGCCTCTCACACTTTATGAGCATCACTTCTGTAGGCAAGTTATCTATACATTCTTAGTGTCATTTCCTTAACTGGAAAATTGGAATAGTAACATAGTACCAAGGACATAGTATCAAGAGAATAATGAAAGGGAATGATACAAATAGTCATTCCTGGGACACAGAACAGGAGCAGATGTTGTTCTTATCACTATTGTCACGGGCATTGTTTTTAAACCTTTGTCACTGGAAGCCTATCAGTGGGCAAGGAGCTCTGAGCCTAAGTAAGTGATACTTAATGATAGCGCTACAGCATGAAGGCTAAAGTCACCAAGCTCAGGACAGAGATGCTTTGACCATGTAATTCAGAGGCCTGAAAATCATTCCAGAGCTAACGGAGCCTTCTTTCAACATCCACATCTTTTTCCTATAGTCTATATTGTGGAGTTCATGGAGCCCCTGCAAAAAGTGAGCCAGGAATATCCGTGGTCTGTGCTAGCCATCTAACGAGTTGCTGTTGTTAGGTGCTGTCGAATCAGTGTCCAACTCATAGCAACCCTATGTACAACAGGCGAAACACTATAGTCAGTGCTTCTCTACTCTTCCTAGGGTTTTCAATGGCAGATCTAAAGAGTAGTGGCTTCTAAATGAGCAGTGGGGTCAAAGGTAGAGTGGACAGCCGTTCAACATAGGCTGATAGGAGAGCACAAGGGTCCTGAATACCTAACAGCTAACTAGAGCTATAATTTATTGTTCAGTTGCCATTGCACTTGGCACACAATAGAAAGTCATTCATTCACTGAACAATATTATTCAGCCAGGTACCTTCTAAGCCCAGGGAACCAATAACAATCGGAAGAGACAAAGTCCTAATTATTCAGGTCCTTTATACCTCCATATGCATCATCTCCGTAACAGAGGCATCCCAACAACACGGTGATGCAGATGTTATCATTTCTGGTTGGTAGAAGAGGGACTGAGGCTCAGAGGTGAGATACCTGGCCTGACGCCTCGCCATCAGGACGGGGCTTGAATCTAGGTCTTTCTGATGCTAAAGTTTGTTCTTTAGACACTACATAATACTGGCTATCAACGAAGAGGCGTTGGGGTTAGCTCGGTTGGTGGAGTGCTGCTTTGCACTCTCTCAGGCCCTGGGTTCAGTCCCCAGCACTGCAAAAATGGGAGAAGGACACGGCAGTCCACTCCCGAAGCAATCTCGACACAATCCATCACTGAAAACCCTATGAATAGCAAGGAAGCACTGATGGGGTGCCAGGCATGGCACAGTGTTATTCTGTTGTACACAGGGGCACTATGAGTCAGAGCCGACTTGACGGCACATAACACTACTTTAAGGAAACCGTGTGTGTGTGCGTGTGTGTGTGTGTGTGTGTGTGTTGGTGGGGTCGTTTGTAAATTCAGAACTCTATCTGGATGGCTGACATCATCGATTTCCAAAGCATAAGAAGCTTTGGTTGTGGCTTCTGTTCATAACCCAGCCCATCATTTTACTACTTCTGATCAAAATTGGTGTGTACCTGACTGCCTCAGCAAAGGAAGGAACTTTTGTGCCTCGGCCGATAATCCGTTGAGGCTCTGGGACCCAGCGGTGTGTTCCAGGCGTGCCTAGGTGGTAGCTCCTGGCTGACCTCCAGAGCAGGACAAGGCAAGCAGGCCTGGTGCCTGTGGAAACATTGTCCAAACCCAGGGAACTAGTGCTCAGGGGTCAAAGAGTTAGGACAGAGAGTGGAATGGCGGTGGTCCATTCAGAGCTGTGGGTTGGGAGCCCAAAACGAGTGGCCAGCTACTAAGCCCCTTGCTCAGGCGTCTCACATGCGTGTCTTCTATAGAAGCGGAAGGAAGCTTCACAAGTGGCATTTCAGGTATCGCTGAAAGGGGAGGGAGGAGGGTGGTTGGTCACTGCGGTGGTTCTCACAGAGCTGAAAGGAGCGCTGTGATCTTGGTCAGGGTCCAGGTGACCTGAGGGCTGCTTTCCTTTTAGGAAGCACAGCCGCTGCATGGCCAGACAATCTGCTCGTCTAGTCCGTCTGTCCAGAAGCTGGTCCATTGCCCTCTGACCCCACTGACGTAATTTTCCAGTGCAAGTGTAGTGCAGTCAAGCGAGACAGATGTCCTAGTGGGACATCCGACAATCCGGACTCTAACCCTGGCTGGGCCCCAGCTGGCAGGGGGACCTTGCACACGTGCCTTGGCTTCTCTGGGCTTTCCTTTCTTCACCCGTAAAGCAAAGGAGGTAGAATGGGTGTTGGTGTTCCCTATGATCCCTTCCGGCTCTGAGTTGTGACTCTGTTATCTGGTATGTGCGGCCTGTAGTGTCTTTAATTCTCATGCCCTGCCTTGAAAACCACATTTTCTGCTCTTCAGTGCAGCGTTCTATAGGTGCCTTTCCTTAGTGCGCCTTAGCTATGTGTTAAACTAACGAGAGACTCCCCCGAGGAAGAGATGTTCCACAGACGAATGAAACAGCTGCTAACCTGCTAGTGTAGCTTCTGCACGTGAGTGCTCTGTTTTTCAGCGTGGGCTGCCAGGAGGCTTAGGACAACCCGGCTAAAGCAGGGGAAGGGCACGAACACGCAGGAGTCAGTTTCTGACTGCTGTCGTTGCTGCTGCTGTAATTAAGCATCTGGTTTTCTATAAACATGGAATAATGTGCATATGGTTTTGTTACACCTTTTATCATAATGAAATATTTTCCATGTCACAGTATTCTCCTTTAATTTTAATGGCTGCATCCTATTCTGTGATAGCATTGATTGTTGTTAGGTGCTGTCAAGTCAGCGTCTGACTCATAGCGAGCCTATCAGCCTCCGTACAACAGTCAAACACTATTGTCAGTTCTTCTCTGCTATTCATAGGGTTTTCAATGGCTGATTGTTTTTTGGGAGTGGGTTGCAGGGTCCTTCTCCCGAGCCTACAGCACCTGGTGTTCCCAGTGGTCTCCCATCCAAGTGCTAACCAGGTCCGACCCTGCTTAGCTTCCAAGATCTGATGAGATCAGATGCCACGGTGGGATGGTTGCAGACAGTATTTATAGTTATTAGATTTAACCAACCCCTGAGTCTTACACATTAAGTTCATCCAGCTTTTTCCATAAGACTGAGACTGAGGCAGGAGGATCGCAAGTTCAAGGCCACTTAGCGAGACCTTGTCTCAAAAATATCAAAAGGCCTTGGAGTGTGTCCAGTGATGGGATACTTGTCAAGTGAAGGCCCTGGGCTCAAGCTCCAGTACCACTAAAAAAAAATCCTTATTATAAACAAGATAGCTAATAATTTATTTTAAAAAATGAAAATGTGTTGCCTTTGTAACAGGGAGCATGTTTTCCACAAGAAACACACATCCCTTGACACTCTTAATCTAGAGGAGAGGTCTGGCCAGGGAAGTGGAGAGGAGTGACCGAGAGCCTCAGCCCGGTTCCCACATGCCAGGAGACAGGGTCACCGGCAGTTACAGTGTCACTGGCTCAGAGAAAAGCACTTTTCCTACACCCAAGGCATCATTTCTTTTGCTTCTTGATCCAGAGAAAATGGGGCCCAAGTCCTATAAGAAGAGGCTCCCCCTGGGGGCTGGAGTGCGCCTCTGCTATCTGGTGTCACACAAACACCTTAACTCTCCCGACTTGGCTTATTTTTCTATGAATGAAATTATTAATATGATTTCTAATAGTTCCTGCCCTTTCTGCACAGGCTTGGGAGATGGAAGCAGGGAAGTTGTGAGCATAAAATGAAATAGAAAGATTAAGTTGAAGCATTAAAGTCAGTGTTGTAGCGAAATGAGTAGTGGAGATTACAGTGTTGCTAGTTCTTGCTTTTGGGGGTGGGTGGAGGCAGAGTCGGAGATGGAGCTCAAGACCCCAACATGTGCTGGGCAGGTGCTCACCACTGAGCTGCACACCTGGTCCCTCTTACCGGTGACCTGGGATACCTCTAGAGTTAATAGTGGCTTTTGAGAAAACCCTCACTTTACACACCACTACTATTACGGAGCAGCAGCAGCAATAATTCAATCTTTTGCTGTTTGCATGCTTTTTAAACTTTACTCCTTGCCAGATGTAGACCGGCAGTGAGCCGGGACTGAGCGCCTGCTGATGGACTCAGTTCTGTTCTTATCTCCTTTCTAGACAAAGAATTCTTGAAGGAAAAGGAGAAGCTGGAAATGGAGTTGGCGGCAGTGCGGACTGCAAGCGAGGACCACCGGAGACACATTGAGATCCTGGACCAGGCTTTGAGCAACGCGCAGGCCAGAGTCATCAAGCTGGAAGAGGAGGTGCGGCTGGGCTGCGCTAAGGGGGCTGGGGTGGGAGGGCGGCAGAGCCCAGAGGGCCTCCACGTCCCCCCTAGCCCTCCTGCTTTAACCAGAGCCAATTCCAGGAAGTCGAGACAGGGGAGGGAGGTGGGAAACCTCCCTCCCCGCCTCCCCAAAATGAACCAAAGCAGGTTTTATTCACCCCAGAGCCAGGCAAGGAGGAAAGGGCCACGGGCGCACCTTCAGCAAAGAGCTCACGGCCTGGAGCCCCGCCTGCAGCCCATTGGTGGGAAAGTGTCCAGGGTTGGAAATCAACGGAAGGACTGGAAACCTCTGGGGCCGACACAGAAAAGAGACTAACAATTTTTCACAAATATTTTAATTCCTATGTCTTTCGGCTCTGGCTGCGTGGAAAAAGACTAAAGTCTTCTGATGGAGGGAGATTTTAGCAAATCCACCCCCAGTTTCCAGAGGTTGGCTTGGCTGTACAGCACCTCACGCCCTCCATCTGGGGAAGTTTATCCCACTCAAGCATCATGGAGTCAGTATTTCCTGAGAAAATGAGCCCTTTTGCTTAGCTGTGGTGAGCTGGCTTGACTTTCCCTCTAACGCTGACTGAGGGATCAGAATGACCGTTTCTGAGTTTCAAGCTAGGGGATCCAGCGTAGAGGCTGAGGAGCAGGAGAAGGAGAGGTGGAGCCAGCGGCCAGGAGCCTGGGCCATACCTCAGCCCCCTGCGGGGTGGGGCCGGTAGCATGTGGAGCTGACCTGAGCAGGATCCACTTGGGAAGCAGATGCTCAAATCTTCAAGAGGCCTCAGGAGACAAGTCAGCATCGGTGCTCAGCTAGGTGCTTGGCACACAGAAGACAGTGATGTTAATCCAGCTGTGGTTGGGGCAAAAAATTGACCCCTCATAAAATATCTGAACTTAACTGCAAAGTAGTATAGCTGGAGAGGAAGATTTTTATATGAACAAGGTATTTGTTTCTTTGTTTTCAAGCTTATACTTGGGGGTAGAATGCAGGGCTTTACACATGTTAGGCAAGGGCTTCACCATTGAGCAGCACCCACAGCCATTTTTTTATTTTTGTTTTTCCAGTATTGGAAGGTCAAACCCAGGACCATACACATGCTAGGCAAATACTTCACCACTGAACTTCACTCCCGCCCCCTTTTTTATTTTGAGCCAGGGTCTTGCTAAGCTATGCAGGCTGCCTCTGGCCTCAAACCCAGCAATCCTCATACCTCAGCCTCCCAAGTAGCTGAGATTACAGGCATGTGCCACAGTGCCTGGACTGAAACTATGATTTTAATACAGCAGGAGGATCCAGGCAGCAGCCTAGCGCGTCTTTCTATTACCACAGAAGTTGACTGTAATCCCTGGAGGAGAGTCTGTTCTGAGGAACCTGGATTCTATACCATTGTTATCGTTGAAATCACTTCTCTAGGTTCCATCTCCATGTGTGGAGCTAGGGGAAATTCTAATTTGTGAAGTCTTTTAGTTTTAGTATTTATATTAAAGGAAAAGTCAATCATGAGCCCCTTGGAGGCAAGCTCTTCATAATCACCATTATAGTCTTTTCTTCTTATTTGTTTGGTTGAATGGAGCCTCTTCAGAGTGTCTCATGTAGCTGGCTACAGTGGCTCGCTCCTGTGATCCCAAAGATTCGGGAGACGGAGGCAGGAGGATCGCAAGTTCAAAGCCAGAGGTAGCCTGCATAACTTAGTGAGACTTTCTCTCAGGGAAAAAAAAAAAGTAAAGAATGGGCTTAGGGTACAGCTAGCTCAGTGGTAGAGTGCTTGCAAAGCATGCGTGAGAGTCTGGGTTCAACCTCCAGTACTGAAAAAAAAAACAATTGTCTCCTGTGTCTGGCTTCCAGCCTCACACCTTGTTCTTATTAAAATATCTTTCAGTTCAGTCAGGATGACTTATAGTGGGTGCTTACCATGGCCTACCATGGTGGCTAAGAGTGACTTGTAGAGCCAGGCTGGTGAAAATGGACTTATGAGCTCTGTGACATACCAGCTGTGTGCCCTTCAGCAAGTCACTTAGCCTCTTCATCCTCAGTTTTCTCACCTGGTAAATGAGGGTAATAAAGAACTTTACCTCTTGGTGTTACTGGAGGGATTAAGTGAGATCCTAAATATAAAGCACAATGCTTGGCGTGGTAGTGCTCAGAAAATGCCGGGTGACATAATTACTGGTATTAATCATCCTCATTATGATATGCTCCTTGTCGGACTTACGGATGGTACAGAGGTGAAGGAAACAGAGCCATAGCTTCAAAGACAATGCTGTTGCTTAGGGGTAATATCCATGCAGTCATTCATTTAGCAAATACATTTTGGGTGCCCGCTGGATGCCAAGCACTGGGGACACATGCCTCCCTCTCCCCAACAGGGACCAAAATGGACAAATCTCATTGTGGTTTTGTTCTAGTGGCCACACCCTCCTGGCACTGTATACAGTGGAAGGCATAGTAAGCGATGTGTGAATGTTATGCACAAAACTTTTGACCCAATGAGGCCTCTAAGAAGCAAAGAAGCTGCACTTAGACTCTCAAAAGTCCATTAAATTGAACTGAACAGTCACAAGCACAAGGGATGAAAGGTCTAGATACAGAATGGTCTCACTAATGAGTGCAGAAAAATCTATGAAGTGGTGTCCCCTCCTTGAAAGATCAGAAGCACCTCCATTTTGTTCCAGTGACTGTGCACAGGGCAGGAGGTGGGCATGGCTCTCGCCGTGCTGCCTGCCCGCTCACTGAGAGCCTCACTTAGCAGTGAGTGGCTGTATCACTGGCACATTCCAACCTGCCTGTGCGATCGTGACTTGAGCTCTGGGTCGAGTCACTGCAAGGCATCTGCTCACCCAGGTGCAGAGTGACAAGAAATAGCATCCGGTGTCTTACCAGATTGAGTAAACGATTCAGCCTGATTTTTGACACTGGCCAGCTCTCAGGAAGCTGGCAGTGTGCCTGGATTTATGAACATGGACCAAACTCCCAACTAGGAGAAAAAGTCTGAGGGTAAGAGTTCGACATTGCTGGTCACGATCCTAGATCCATACCTGATGGGACTTTGACATAAATTATCTTAACCTTAATTTCCTTTGTCTAAGTCACTGTGAAGTGGGCTGGGATTTGGCTCAGTTGGTAGAGTGCTGCGCTGCAGTCTCTGAGGTCTCGAGTTCAATTCCCAGCACTGCAAAAATGGGAGAAGGGTCTGGCAATCCACTCCCAAGGCAATCCCGACACAGTCTGCCATTGAAAACCCTATGAGGGTTGCTATGAGTCAGATACCGCCTCAACGGCACCTAACAACAACAACAAGTCATTGTGATGGGTGTTCATTATGCACTTCCTATCTCTTCAGGGCTTCAAATTACTTAGCTATAGAGGACTTCGAGAATCTTCAGGAGAAACTTGCTCTATAACACCTATAATAAGAAATTTAAAAAAATTATTTATATTTATTCACAGATACACAAATGGGTACACATGCATGCATGCATAAATACATAATTTCTCTACTATAAAAGCAATTTATATTTATTATAGAAAATTTTGAAAATACAGAAAATAAATTCCTTGTTTTAAAAAGAAATTACTATCATGCCATATACATTAATGGGGTGAATGACTTAAGTATTTCCTTCTAGTTTTTTTTCCTGTGGATCAATACATAGGTGTAGTTGCGATACTGTGTATAGTTTTTGATTCAGTTTTTCATTTAACATTATGAATAAGCATTTCTTCATGATATTAACAATTCTTTATTAACTTCATTTCCAGTGACTGCAAATGCTGTCATTATTAAGCACTAACCAGGCACTGAGCTCAAAGCTGTACAAGTTACAGAAAGCACGTGCTCTGGGAGAGTCTTCCATCCCAACCTCCGAGCCGCTGCAGGTGTACCTGATGGCTTTGTGTCAACCTTTTCTGTCCCAGCACCCCTGAGAGCTGGAAGAAGGGAGGTGCACACACCTGCGGTTTCAACACGATCTCCAAGTGGTCTGAGCCCCAGCCCCCCAGCGCTGGGGATCACAGTCTCAATTCTGTGCTCTCTTTTCCTCTCCTCCGCTCAGCTTCGAGAGAAGCAGGCCTACGTGGAGAAAGTTGAGAAGCTGCAGCAGGCCCTGACCCAGCTGCAGTCTGCGTGTGAGAAGCGAGAGCAGATGGAGCGCCGGCTGCGGACCTGGCTGGAGAGGGAGCTGGATGCACTGAGGACCCAGCAGGTGAGTTCCACAGGCGGCCTCGGTACGCGATGGCGCAGCCCTGAGAGCGAGGCCCTGTGCTCTGCACCGTGGGCTCAGAGTGGGCCACAGCACCCCCTCCTCAGCACCCGCACAGCCACCGATGTGGGAATCACACAGGCCCCTTCCTGTGGAGAGACAGATGTCCTCGTGGAGAGAAAGGGGTCGCCAACTTGGGGCTGCGGAGAGGGGAATGCATTGTACGTGGCTATACAGAGGGGACATTTGAGCTGGACTTTGATGGAAAGTTCAGGGGGTATTCAGGGGCAAGAACACTCAGGTAGAGGAGTAGAGGAAGAAGGCTGTGAAGTGGCCCCGCAGCCCAGGGCAGCTGGGAGCAGCTGATGTAGGGAATGCCCGGGGAGGGCTGCTAAGGAGGCCGTGGCCTGCTTGTGGAAGGTGTCTGCGCTCTTTCCTGTAGGCAGCAGAGAACCTCCGGCTTGGAGGTCTTCCAGCTGGAGAGGAACATGGTGCAGAGAATCAGGGAAGAGCTCTCTGAGGTCTGGGTGGCAGTGGTGCTGTCAGGAAGGCCAGTGGAGGGCTGGGAGGGCTGTTAATGCTCTAGGGTACAGTACCAGGGAGTCCGTGGAGGAGCTGAAGGTAAGAGCTGGTAAGGGGAGCACTCAGAGGACATGGTGACCACTGAGTTTGTGGAGGGAATGCAGAGGTAGGCATTAAGGGAAGGAAGTCGTACTGGCTGTACGTTGCCATTCCTCCTGCCTCTCCCATGCCAGGGTTGGCTGAAGAGGTAACTCAGCCCTGAGAAAGCACAGAGGGGAGCCCTCCAGCCCAGGTTCACCATGCCTCTGTGAGAATCCCACAGGGAGTTCCACTCCGCGGGGTCCAGGGCTCCCAGCCACAGCTGCACCCGCTCCTGACCATCCCCGCCAGCGTGGTGGGCGAAGGTCTTCCTGCAGCTGGTGAAGGGTGTGCGCCACAGTGAGATGCCAGGGAGTGATCTCCTTGGATACGGTGCAGTGGCTGTGGTGGAAACACTTGAGATGCTTAAAAGCGTGCACTGGGGCCGGCTCAGCGCCTTGCACCGGATGCCCGTGCAGCTCCCTCAGAGCACGTGCACTTGACTGAGGGGGAGGGGTTACCAAGATGGCCCAGAAAAGTAAGAAACCCAACCTGGCCTCCATCACCACGGCTCCCTCGCTGGCTTGCGAGGAAGGGCATGTCTTTCTCTGGTCTTCTGTACCCTGTACTCTGACATCAGCTGAGCCTGTCAGCTCTTCTCTGCGTCTCACTTACTGAGATCTCATCCTCCCCAGTGCGCGCGCAGGGCCCCTCTGGTACCAGTATGTGAGACCCTGATGAGTCTCTAGCTGACAAAATGGGCCCCTCTCGATTTTTAGACCAGAAAGAAGATTCTTTTCCAGCTAATGTGCTATCCACACTCTGCAGTGAGAAGTTAGATTACTTATGCTTGGCTCTTCTATTTTTGGATGATGTGACACCAGACTCAACTCTGTCATCCTTATCATGTATCACGAAGAAGAAACACAAGTCCGAGATTATTTGAAAAAGGCCATGATTGCCACAGGACAGTTCCCTGACTGCGCACTCGGCCATGCCCCTCACCTGCATTTTCCCTAGGTTGGCAAAGGCAGCGCTCCTGCCGAGTGCTGAGGCCAGGCCAGACCAGGTGCACAGTGCAGACGTCAGGAGCAAGGCTGCACGGGGAAGTGATTCTGCTGGCACTTGAGGGTTCTCTTGAGGAACTGAGAGCAGGGTAGCAGTTGTGTGGCAGACTGGCTGTCGTGAGGCCTGAGAGGCGGAGCTAGCCTTTATTGCCGAACAGAACTCTGATGCTCGCCATCTCTTTACAGACCATATTACAATTTGTTTCTTTTATAAATGGGAGTATTACTCTGTCTCCTATGATGTGAAATACATGCAGAAATTTTCTTGCTGCTCTTATGCATTTAAAAGATAAGTGCTATTTTTTATTTTTTCCTCTAATACTTCTTTATTTCTAGTTTGAGCACTGAGTGTCCATTATTGTGTGATGAGAAAAGGTAAAAAGGTTACTACAAAAAAAAAAAAAAAACACCCCAAAAATCTGGAGGCTTTTGCCAGTGCCATGGGTCAGATGCTGTAAAGGGTAGTGTCTGGTGACACCCAGGCTGGAGAGAGTAGACTAATCTGGGAGAAGCTCCACTGGCCCCTCCCCCAAGGATGGCTCAGAGCCTGCTCTGGAATATGAACTTGGCCTTTCCCAGAATGGCTATCTCGGGGCCTCTGCAACCTCTTTCTCCTCATTCACCCTAGCGCAGCCACGCACGTGCCTGCCTCTTCCTGGGAGACATAGGCAGCCTCAGGAGAACTGCAGCCCATCCCGTGCTCTGCTCTCCTACCCACTATGACAATGAAACATTTATCTGAACCCTCCAAAAATCACACTGAGGTCACACTATAACAAAATCCAGGGTTACCTCCATCCTTAGCAAATCGTAAGACCAGCCACCCTGTCTCACTGCTTCCCATAGGCCAGGGGACCCCAAATCTCGGGCTGCAGTCGGATACCAGTGTGACCAGCAGGTGAGCAAGTGTAGCTTCATCTGTATTTATGCAGTAAATATAACGCATTTGAAAAATCCCCCCCCCAAAAAAAATACTGCTTCCTGATGTGGAAAAATTGCCTTCTATGAAACTGGTCCCTGGTGCCAAAAAGGCTGGGGACTGCTGCCACAGGGCATGATCCTGAAAAGACCTGAGAGAATAGCATAGAGTACTTGTTGGATCAACATTACACACAGGGGCTCTACACTTACACCAATTCCAGGACACCCTGAGTCTCTCTGCCTGCTTCCCCCTACTGACACAGAGGCTCTCAGAGCCCCACTTACTCCTGTGAGATGTCCTGGGCCCTTCTAGAAGGGACAGGACACTAAAGATGAGCAGACTGCCAAGGAAACCTGTACTGACCAGAGCATGGGCTCTAGGAATAAACCCACCAGGGCTGAATTCTGCCTCTTCCTACCAAAGAGTAGCCTTGGGTAAGTAATTTTTCAGAACTTCAACTTCTTTGTCTATAAAATGAGGAAAATAAGTTTTACTTGTCTCCTATTTATAAGTACAATTAAGAAAATCTGCACCGTTCACTGCAATATCTCTGACAATGGTCTATGATCAGTAAACACTTGTGTACTGACTATACGAGTGGCCGGCTCGACCTGTCTGACGCTCACTTTGATTTTCTGACTAGCACCTTGACCCATCAGGCCATGGTAACTCTGTATGCTTGGCTGCTGAAGTTCATGCATGTATTAAATAACTCTCAATGGCCTGAATTAGGGGGTCCTGTGACGAGTTGTCCCGTGTGAGGTCAAGAGGATTCTGATAAAGTAAGCTGCTGAGATGGCAACAGAAGGGATTTAGAAGAAGCTGACAAGCATAGGTGGCAGCTTAGTGAGGCTGTGGGAGCTCTTTCTTGGAAAGTACCTAAAAATAGAAGAGTTTCTCATCTCGGTGGTCTGGGTCACCTGTCCTCCTGCCTGGCCAAATGGCTCAGTGACTTCTTGTACAGGTCAAGTAAGGACAGGCATATGCCTTCTGCTCTATTTTCACTTAAATATTGGTCACTGGCAACTGCCACTTGTTAGATAATTGACATTTGGAGCTTTAAAAATTGAATAGAAACATATGGTTTATGAAACCCCTGCAGGTGCAGTCATTTCTTTCTGGCAGGACTTATTCCACCACTGCAGCTCAGCTGCCCAGCTGTTGCTCTAGGTGACTGCCCAGTCATTGCTTAATCCAGGGCATTGTGTGGTTCTGAGTAAAGTGGTCGCATACCTCTCCCCTTTCAACCAGCTCTGCATTGAAAACTTGTGATCACATAGCAAAGATAAGGAGCCAATCAAGGTGCCCATCAGCAGAAGAATGCTTAAAAAATTATGGTACATACACAGTGGAGTACTACCCAGCATTAAAAAAAAAAAGAAAGAATGTCATTTGTAGCAAAATATATGCAACTGGAGAATAGTGTCTTAAATGAACAAACACGAGCCCCAAAAGAGAAATACCATATGTTCTCACTCATATGTGGGAGTTGAATCTAACTTAAATGAAGAAAAAGTCCTATACACAAGGTGACATATAAGAAAAGCACAATTAGGGGTGGGCGCCGTGGCGCACACCTGTAATCCCAGCGACTCAGGAGGCAGAGACAGGAGGATCACAAGTTCAAGATCAGAGGCAGTCTATGTAATTTATCGAGACCCTATCTCAAAAAGTAAAAAAACGGGCTGGAGGTGCAGCTCAGTGGTCCAGCACTTGCAAAACATGCAAGCGCGAGGCCCTGGGTTCAACCCCCAGTACTAACAAAAAAAAAATGCACGATTAAACTTAGTGAAGAAGGGACAATATAAAAAATAGAAAATAGGAGGAAGGAAACTAGCAGGGGAAAGTGAAGATTGTGGAAGGTGGGAGGGGGAGGAGAAACAATGTAGAAGGATAAATGGGGAGAGGACAATCTTAGTGTAAACGATGCAACTTCATGAGTACATGGGGACATAACCCCATGTCCCCAGAGGAACATAACCCAAACATGCATTTGAGTCTTCCTATGCACTAGTCATAAAGCTCCATAAACCTGGTAAGTTGGTAAGAGTGTAACCAGAAGTGATGTCATAGTTGCATGATGGGAAAAGCCAATGCTGTATTACTCTGTACCCCACCATTATTTACCAACAAAGGGAGGAAAAAAAAATTGTGATCACTGGAAAACCTGAGGGGAACACATGTCCCAGGACGTAACATAGCTGGGATGGAGTCATTCCCAAGTGTGAAGGAGCCTGGCTCATGTGCAGACTGGGTCCCTAACCCTGAGACCCCGAGATAACCTGACTTTGCTGCTGGTCTGAAGTCAGAACACCCTCAAAATCCCACCATCACCTTCCTGCCTTTTAGAAAGAATAGCTTATCTGAGTTAAAAGAAAAAAAAATCTAAAATGTGAATATCTTCATTTTGTGAGCAACCAGATAACAACATTTTATTTCCTCTCGCTGACATAGATAAAAAGAAGGGGCTGAGAAACGAGCTTGCCTTGTGGTAGAGATCTGCTTTCACGGACATTTTCTCACCAGCTTCTCATTCTCTGGCCTCTTATGCCATGGGACTCGAGGCCTCTGTGTCCGCAGGAGAGCCTAGAGGCTGAGAGCATTTGTTAGGGCCGTTGCCTCCACTTCCTCTGCCTTTCCATTTACCTTCCTGCCTCAGGGGGAATAAACAACTGGAATCACAGCCTTGAATTCTGGAAAAAAGTGTGCTAATCCAGAGGCCAAAACTTCCCATTCCTGCCTGTGGTATAAATTAACTTCATTGCCTTGGACAGGCCACTTCTTGTCATACTGGGACCTTGAAGATGGAACCAGACCTGGGTTTGACTCCTGACTCTACTACAGACTGACTGAGAGACACTGAATCGTTAATTTGCCATCTCGGGAGCTTAGTTTCTACCTCTAAAATTGGAGTAAGGCGTTTTACAGAGCTGTGTGATTAATAATGAGATGGAGGAACGTGGAGGTGGTGTCGATTCGTGTCCAACTCAGTGACCCTGAGGATTTTCAGTGGCTGATGTTTCAGGATTGCCTTGGGAGTGGATTGCCACATCCTTCTCCCATTTTTGCAGTACTGGGAATTGAACCCGGGAGCTCAGAGACTTTAGAGTGGCACTCTACCAACAGTGCTAAGTCCCAGCCCCAGCCTGGTATTAGGATCCGCTGAGTTCAGATTGTACGTTAGGGAGGGAGCACGGGCCTGATGGTAACATGTGTGACCTGCTGCAGGATCTGGGGGACAGGTGTGTAGACAGGGCCGATATGGTCCACCAGAAGCCCATTTTGAGCATCAAGATGTCAAGATCTTATTTCTGCTTCCCAGAAACATGGAAACGGGCAGGCAGCCAGCATGCCGGAATACAACGCTCCAGCCCTCATGGAGCTGGTGCGCGAGAAGGAAGAGCGGATCCTGGCCCTGGAGGCAGACATGACCAAGTGGGAGCAAAAGTACCTGGAGGAGAGCACCATCCGGCACTTTGCCATGAGTGCCGCAGCCACGGCAGCAGCTGAGAGGTGAGGCGGTGTGCCACAGACCCCCCGAATAACCAGGGGTCCAGAGGCCCATCCCGGGGATCGGGGTCAACTCAAATCACTTTTGAAGGCCACGGCACTAGTTGGGGAGCAAGATGCTGTAACATATGTGCAGGCTGATTTGACAACACAGCCCCTCCCTTTGGTTCCAAAATCTTAGTTCTAAGACATTTATCTTAAGGAAATTATCATATGAGTCTTAAAGAGTTATGTCCAAGGGTGTTCATCCCAGTGTTTTTGAAAATATCCATGTGTTTAAAACAGCCTGGGGTCCAGCAAGAGGAGATTATTTAATTATTTGCAGTACCTTCATGCAGTGGAATATCATGTGATCTTTAAGAATGATGTTATGAAAATGTGTTTCATGATTGTTTTTAACACTAGAACTGTATCATGGGTCAGATGAAAAGGACATGTAATGCTCATGGCAGCCCTAAGGGCAGGTACTACTCTTACCCTCATTTTATAAATGAAGAAAACAAGGTTGAGAGAGGGGCAATGGTTGGTTCCAAATCATGTGACAGTAGGCGCTGGGCCATGGGTCACATGGAGCTCTGTCTGTCCTAACACCTGCTTTGCTTCGTTTGAAATTGTTTTCTCCAGCTGTTAGTGTTTACCTGTTACTTTACCTTCTCAGATGCACAGCCATATTCTTCCTTTAACTATTAGCTCACAGTGTACCATAGTCCATGAAAATAACTCACAAAGACTGCAGTAGAAAAGAGCAAGGCACCTTCCCTTTGGTCTTGGATTGCTGGGTCGGCTGCAGCCAGGATTGCTGCCCACACTGGATGGGCCGGGCATCAGCCCAGGTAGCCCCTCACTGCTTTTCCCTCTGTTCACTTTTTTCCCAGGAGTTATGTTGGGCATTTAGTTTAGAGTCAATTGGAATTCACCAAAGTTTAGAGTTAGTATATTTGGAGGGGATCCTCTGTTTCAAAGTTGTTGTTGTTGTTGTTGTTGTTGTTGTTGTTGTTGTTGTTAGGTGCCATGGAGTCAACATCCAGAAAGCTCAACTTCTTACTAAACAAGGGCTATTGCCGTTGTGTTTGGGATATGGGATGTAAACCAGGAGAGAGGAGGGAAGCCAAGGGCACACTGGTTCCACAGTCTGCTCCCACTACCCTGGGAGGTGTTATTTCTTCAATAATGAGTGTGAGGAGGCCTGCTGGGGTGGAGGGGGTTAAGCTGTTCATAGGCTGTCAGGTTCATTACTCAAATAGAAAAGAATCCCTCAGTAGTGTGCTCGGATGTTCGCTCCAGGAACTGGAGGAAGTGGTGCTACTGTGTGGGCATGGATGCCTCCCCTAGGTGCCCTGGCACGCTCATGCCTTGGAAGGCCACAGACTCGGGCAGGAAGGGGCCACTTTTGACCCATGTTCCAGTGCTTATATGTTGTTTGTGTGCGTCTGGGCTGTGAGGGGGAAATAGCCCACAGCATCCATCAGAGGGAGGCTCCAGGGTGAGAACAGACAGGAGGCAGACACTAAAGACTTGAAAAAGACAAAAGCACCAAGTGTGGGGCGAGAGCTCAGAGCAGCTGCAGCGTGCAGTTCAGTGAAGGTGGGAGTGTCGAAGCCCTTTGAAACATGAGTGATGTTTATATAAGTGAAATGTTTTTATTCACAGCCCGTATTTTTAAGCTGATAATAGAATTGCCTCTATCCTAAGGAGGAGAACAGAAGCTGCAGAGAAATTTGGCCTTTGGGCCAGATTTAGGCTAATTCATCGCTGTCAGTGATTGCCCCGGAGTGTCCCTTCATGGGAACACTGTGCAGCAAGGTGGGAGACACACCGCAGGCCTTCTCCTCTGTTACCGATGGGGGCCTGTGATCCAAGACAAGCCCCTTAGAGGGTCCCTGGCCTCATACATGAAATGAAAAATGTGGTGCTGGACTGGTGAAGAGCAGGGAGCTGACTACGCTTCCCTGGCTGAGGACAAACCCCACAGCACTGTCAGTGTTACCTTGGAGGTGACACAGCAGCCTTCCTGGGTTGTCGCTGTTTGGGCTGCTGTTGATTAATTAGATCAGATGTCTGAGCCGGTGAATGGAACTGGAATGTACTTCGGGTGGAGGATGACCAGTCTGAGAAGTGACCTTGTGGTGAGCGAGCGCCGGGAGCGGGGAGGTGAGCAGAACCACGCAGTCCCCAAACACAACCTCCCCCTCTACATTCTAGGCCCAGCCTTGCCCACCGTCCTTCGTATGAGGGGAAATGGCTTTTGTCCCAGAGAAGGGGAGTTCTGTGGGATTCTCCCAGGCCCACGGGTCTCCTTCTCTGCTATACTTGGAGGCCTGGATGGATGGATGGAGCCCTTTCCACCATTTTTCCCTTTGTTCCTATTTTGTTTCTATGTGTGTTTACTGAACATCTGATAATTCTGTGGGAAAGCACCCTCTCCTTTAGAGCCTGCCCCTTCCCTTGGCCAGAGGGGAGGTGAAGAGGACAGGTTTAGAGATGCTCAGATATTTAGGTTTAGCTCCAACGTAATCTTCCAGAGAAAATCCATGTCATTTCAGTATTCCTTTTTTGATGATATAAGCAGAAAAAGGAAAACACATTTTTGAGAAAGATTGAAATTCTAAGCTCTTGTCTAGATGCTAGCTGGATGCAGATAAGCTGGTAAAAGTGACTATTTCCAGCCTTTAGTTTCTGACTTTCAGCTACTGATGCATGCTTCGTATTTAAATTTTTAAGCACATTTACATCTTTAAGCGAATGATACGATTTTTGCACACCAACTGGTTTCGCCATCCTTACGCATCTTAACATCGTTGATCAGAATTTTTAGAGACTGAGTTTATTTTTTATATGTGGGGAAGGTTTTGAAATTTTTTCTGTACAAGTTTCAAAGCAATGCAGTATTTTTTAGGAGTCTTGTGTATTTGTTTTCATGTCTCACTTCCTACGTCCTTACTAGGCGGTATCAACATGAATTTTTAAATTTGTCTCTGGCTCTATGTCAGTTCTTCCAAAGTAAATTGGTGGAAAATGTTTCTAGCCTCTAATTCCTTTATAGATGCTTTTGTCTACCATGGGGTGAATTTATAATTCTGTAAGTATGTTTAAAGCATTCCATTTTCTTTGTACAGTATTTGTTTTTATGAATATTTTCAGCTATAGTTGGTACTTTTTAAAGCCACGTTCTCACACGTGCCCTCTCGTTTATTTTATCTTGATGCATCTTTGCTGAGGCCTTCTTCATAAAGACCCATGAAACTTCCAGGAGTGCAGAGGAATGATTAAGGACTTTGAAGTCATTGCTGCCTGGGTCTGAATCTGTTTCCATCATTCACTGACTGGGTATTCTTGGAAATGTCAGCTAACCCCAAATTCTTCATCTGTAAACTGAGGACAGTAGTTCCTGCCACATACATCGTTAGAACTGAGACACAGTCTTTCTGTGACCTGACAGTGAAATAAATGCCTGCTCCTTGGTAGCTGTCATTCAGAAGACTGAAAGAAGGGAGGTTTTTTTGTTTTTTTGTTTTTTTTCCCTGTTGTTTCTGGGTGCTTTGGAAAGGAGCTCTGAGGTTTTCAACTGCTTGCAGCATTGTGATGTGAAGATGAAGAGATGTGAAATATTTGGGTAGATCCTTACAAATGTAGTGTTCGTGTAATCAGAGACATTATTATCCTTCTATCTTAAGATATACTTACCTATCATGTAATGGCTTAGTGATTACATTTTTGCTTATCATTATTTAGAAGTAATTAAGTTGACAAAACCAGTAGCAGGCATAGTTATCTTTGACCAGTTCTTTTCAGACAGCTGGTTCCAGATAAACTGCTTTTTCATCTACCTACACCTGTCTCTTCCCTCCGTCTGCCTACCTCAGCTGAACGTTCAGAACAAAGGGCAGGTCTCCTTCAGCCGTCTTCCTCAGCCCCTGGCATCTTTGCTACGCTCAACGGACCTGAATACTCTAGGCAGGGGCCTCTGAACAAGAAGGGAGGCAGGGTACAAGCACGCAGGCAGATTTCAGCTTAGAGGCCTCAGAGTCAAGTCCTCGTCAGACTCCCATTGTACTATAAAATACCAAACTAGCTGCTAAATAGGTAACACACAGAGGCAGAACCTCACCCCTGATTGGAAGAGTGAGCTAGGACAGGGTGGAGATTACAGGCCCACAAACACCAACAAATACACTGACAGGAAGTTTCCACGCGCCAACAGGTGAAATCTGTAGGTCCCCAGCGATGCACTCAGAACGTGCTGCATAGCTTAGTGCACGATGTTGTTATGGCACAGCAGCAGAGAATGTTTGTTTTTGAAACTGATTTTGCTTTCCTTAGGTGCTGTCTTAATTCCACCAATTATAGGAGGAGCGTATTCCAGGATTTAGGATAGGGAAGGGGGGTGAAGGAGTTGGGAAGGATGTTTCAGTTTAATTCCACCGATTATATAGGAGGAGCATATTCCAGGATTTAGGATAGGGAAGGGGGGTGAAGGAGTTGGGAAGGATGTTTCAGTTTGGTGCCCTTTGGCCTCCTCTGTGTCTGCCGGGGCTACGCTGCTCACGGAGCTGGGTAAGTGGAGAGAGAAGGCCACCAGGGCCAGTAGCAGGTGAAGTGCAGGGCTCTGCTCCCAGGGGAACGTGGGCCTCTCCATTCTGAGACAGTTTGATTGCAACCGAGGAAGAGTTCCCACTGTGACCCAGTATGCGTCCTGCGTTCTCAGGGACACCACGGTCGTCAACCACTCAAGGAATGGCAGCTACGGCGAGAGCTCACTGGAGGCCCACATCTGGCAGGAGGAAGAAGAGGTGGTGCAGGCCAACAAGAGGTGCCAGGACATGGAGTACACGTAAGGGACAGCCACGTGCGACCAGCCCGGATGCCGCTCTGGCCACTCCCCCCCCCCAGGCCCAATGCTGCCACAGCAGGCCTTGCACTCCCAAGACCTCCCTTTCCGAAGGCCAACTTCCCTGCTCTGTCCTGAAGGGCCGAGAGCTTGAGGAAAAGGGGGTCCACACCTGAGCAGGTGGCTGTGCTCGGCAGCAGGATGGGACACCAGCACAGCTTGCTGGGTAATAGCAGGTAGTGTGGGCTGTAATGGCGGGAGAGCTTAGCCGCCCGTGTGCGCTAGGCATGGGTCCCTGTAACCTTCCAGACAGCATGAGCTGAGGACGAACAAATCAGATCCTTGAGGTCCAGAGCCTACGTCATTGCTCCAGCCAAGATAAACACGTTATTTAGCTAACGTTCTCTTACGGTGGCCTACACACGATTTCCGGCAGGCTTTTGGGGTTTTGGTTTTTGTTTGTGGTACTTGGGGGTGGAACCCAGGTCCTCATGCATGCTTTGCAAGTGCTGTACCACTGAGCTGCACCCCCAGCCCATTTTTAAATTTTTTATCTTGAGACAGGGCCTTGCTAAGCAATGCAAGCTGCCTCTGACCTCGAACCTGCCATCCTCCTGCCTCTGCTTCCCGAGTTGCTGGGATTACAGGTATGAGCCACTGTGCCTGGCTTGGGTTTTGTTTTTTGAGACAGAGTCTCACTGTATATCTTACATTGGCCTCAAACTCTCAGTCCTCTGCCTCCACCTCCAAAGTGCTAAGAATGCAGGCGTGTACCACCATGCCTGGCTTCCAGCAGGCTTTTTGACATAAAACTAGCCAGCCCTGCTTGACCCTGTGAGGGTCTGAAAAGCTGTGGAGCCCCGAGCCTCTTGGGATCCCAGTGTGAGAGTGAGGCTACATGACTGAGCCATCCAGAGGCTCAGCAAATCACTAACAGAGTTAGGAAAAGAACTCAGGTCCTTACTGTTTCTTATTTTTAGCCATCTAGGAGGAAAAATCATCTTCCTTCAAAGAACCTATGTCTTCATTTTTTTTCCCCCTTAAAAAAATAGAGAAATTAAACCAGTCACGGTGACGCACACCTATAATCCCAGCGACTTGGGAAACTGAGGCAGAAGGATTGAGAGTTTAAGGCCAACTTAGTGAGACCTTCTCTGAAAATAAAAATAAGAAATGGGCTGGAGGTGCTGCTCGGTGTTAGAGTACTTTCCTGGCATGCCCGAGGCCCTGGCTTCAACCCCCAGTACAAAAAAATACAAAAACGAAAACAAAGAAACAAAAAATCAGAAACTGACTGTAGGAAGAAATGCACCCTGTTTAAGCCGTGGCGTTTCTGTACTCCCTGTGGCTCCCTTCCCCCGTTCTAGACCCACTCCGCACGGTTCCTTGGTCCAGGGAGTCCCTATCGAGTTGCCAGTCACTCTCACTGCACCTCCCCAAATCCCAAGTCTCCTGGGCTCCCGAGCAGGTGTGCCCTTTTGATCTACCCAGAAGACCCCCTTATGTCCTTAGAAGCTTGGAAATACTTGAAAATGTGTCCTACCCTGATCCTGCCTCCCGGAATCACCAGTAAAGTCCCTGGGAAGGCCCGAGGGAAGCTTTCCAGGGAGATGTCACCAAACGGCTTTCTGTTAAGACGGTTTTGTTTGTTTTGCAGCATTAAAAATCTCCACGCCAAGATCATAGAGAAGGACGCCATGATCAAGGTGCTGCAGCAGCGATCGCGCAAGGATGCCGGGAAGATGGACGCCTCCAGCCTGCGGCCCGCCCGCTCCGTCCCGTCCATCGCGGCAGCCTCTGGGACACACTCTCGCCAGACATCACTGACCAGCAGCCAGCTGGCCGAAGAGAAGAAGGAAGAGAAGACCTGGAAGGGGAGCATAGGTGAGCCCTGCCCCCCCCCACCTCCCCCTTCAGACCAGCATTGGGAGGGTGAAGCCGCGGCAGCATTGAGGGGTGACGCCTACCCCCCGGACCGTGGGGAGGTCACTGCTGACCTTCCCGTCTTAGTTTACTCACCTGTACAATGGGGAGGAAAGTCAACCACACTTTGGTTGTGGAAGCATTGTGGAGATTCTAAAAGCTACAGTCGCTACGAGTCAGGTACCGACTCGACGGCACCTAACAACAACAACAACCCCAGCAGAGTAGCTGTCAGCCTTGGGTTGACTCAGGTCGTTGTTGTTGAAAGGTGAAGGGTCACTCACAAACCCAGAGAAAACCTGGAGATGGCAGGCCTGCCTCTGCACTTGGCTCTCTGCTCCGGATAGGGTGCCTGTCGGCGCTGCCTCTGCCTCCCCCTCCTGGGAAGGAGGACAATGGCCTTCATGCTCCCTGCTTTGCCCACAGGGCACGAGAGGACTGAGGGAAGTAACGGCGGCAACATGTGTTGGAAGCAGTGCTGTCAAGCATGAGAGGGCGTCGGTGGGGGGATTGCTGCAGAAGTCGGGGGACCCTGCCAGAGTGGTCTTGGCCGGAAATCCACGGCCAGGAGTGCAAGCGGAGGTCATTGCTGCTGGGCCTCTGAGCGGCGCGTGCCCGCCCTCTGGGGCTCAGGCCCTCCTGGGAGGCGAGACCCGGGCAGCGTGTGCTTCTGTTTCTCTGGAGGCCTGAGCCAGTCTTCGCTAGCATGGGACCCCACTGGAGCCCTGCTACTTTGTGCCAAAGACCCACAGAGCCGGGGATCAAAGGCTCCCACGCAGCATCCCTATTTGAGGTCCCTCCACCGGTGGCCTCAGCAGCCCCTGCCCTCAAAGAGGACATGTGTGGATGGCAGCCGGAGCCACCACAGATCTTCGCAGCGACACAGCTGCCAGCGAGGTTAGAGAGCAGGAGGGAGGCGCTGCTCAGGCAGGTGTGGGGAGGTGGAGACGTGTGCGGCTCCCGTGGCGCGCTCAGCCTGGTGGAGCCTGTCCCTGTGTCCTGCGTCCTGGCAGGTCTGCATCAGGATTCTTCCCGTTACTCTGACTGGTGACCACATGTCACAGATACAGAAAACCAGGGAGGGACGCCGAGGGCTCGGGCGACTGCACAGTACCCATGTTTTGAATGTCTCTGACCTGATGACTTTGGGAGGAGGGGGAGGTGACAGTGTCTACCTGCCTGGCTGCTTCCTAGCCAGCCCATCACCCCCAGAAAAAGACCCCGTCCCACTCCGCAGTCTCAACACGTAGGGTGATGAAATAGAAGGAGTATAGGCTGCTCTCCCAGGCTGGCATGTCTGGGTTTGGATCCCATTTCTGCTAAGAAGTAGCAGAAATGTTAGGTTCTCTGAGCTTCCGTTTCCTTCTGTTAGAGGCTAAGACCTACCTCACATGAGCGTTGTAACCTGTAAAGGGAGATGATGGATAAAGCACCTAGGCAAAGGCCTTTGCTGCTGGAAGTGTGGTCCACGGACAGGCCACCGGCACCGGGAGCTGGATAGAAAGGCACAGTCTCAGGCCCCAGAAGCTGAACTGAATTTTCATTTTTACCCTGTTGTTGTTGTTAGGTGCTGTCAGGTCGTGTCATCTCATAGCAACCCTCACAGGGTTTTCAGTGGCTGATTGTCTTGGGATTGTCTCGGAAGTGGATTTCCCTGTCCTTCCGTTTTTGTGGTGCTGGGAATCGAACCCAGGACCTCAGAGACTGTAGAGCAGTGCTCTACCAGCTGAGCTAAATCCTAGCCCCACTTTTACCATATAGCCAAGAAATTCATGGGCCCATTGCATTTGGCGAATCAGGCTGTAGACTATCTGAATTGCCCTGAGTTATGAGTGGGTGCCTTGAAATAGCTCTGGCAGAAATGCTTTATGAATTGCTGGCTCTTGAATAAGATAAGTGAATAAGTACTTGACTGTGCTGACACTTCTCCCACGGGCTGAAGTGTGGCACTTTCCCCAGGTGTACCACATTTAAAAATACAGAGTTACCCTCCTGTCCAGCAGTGTGGGAAGGCTTTGAGGGAAATGGACACCTCTGTTCATTGCATCTTCCTTTTCCATAGCCACCATGCCCTCTTCCCCACCCAGCCTCACCCCGCTGGGTGGTGAAAGGTGTGCCCAGTGGCTCTTCCTTGGAATCTGACTGGCTTCCTGCTTCTTGGGAGCTGGGGCTCTCCGCCACAGAGGCCTGTCTCTTGGAGAATTGCACATAGTATGTTTATTTTTGCACCAGGCCTGCAAGAGACCACCCCTCTACTATCAAGAGGGAGGTGAAATTGAGGACTGTTCAGGAGAGCAGAAACATGTGTAGGGAACATGCGTAGGACCTGGGAAGATTTTAGTCTGTCTTCATTTTATGTGTGTGTGTGTGTGTGTGTGTGTGTGTATGTATGTATGTATGTATGTATGTATGTAGCAGTACTGGGTGGTTGAACCCAGCGCCTTACACATCCTTTGGAAGCGCTCTACCCTCTGGCCCTTTAAAAAATTTTTTTTTTAAATCTTTCGACAGGATCTCATTAAGTTATGCAGGCTGCCTCTAGCCTTGAAGTTGCCATCCTCCTGCCTCTGCCTCTCAAGTCCTTGGGATTATAAGCCAGTTCTCTTGGCATTTATGGGTACAGCAAGCAGGGTCTTAAGAAAACCTTGTGGGAACCTCCTCGCTCCTCAGTCTCTTACTATGAGGCCCTTCTTTTCTGTTTTCCATACCATCCTATAAATAATTTTATCTTACAGCTTTGACAACTCCTTCCCCCCTCAACAACAACAAAACACTCTCATTATTTGAATAAAGAGGACACTCTTTTATTCTCTCAGTGTTTGTCATTTTATCAAACATAAAATAAGCATTTAGTGCTTGGCCAATAAATCAATGAATGAAAAGCAGTCTTCAGGTAAGAAAGAAATGATCTCCAAGATTAGTTTTAAGAAAAGAAAAAAAAAAAAAAAACCCAATGTCCTTGAGCACGCTGTTCCTCTGCCTCCAGGGCTGCTGCTGGGGAAGGAGCAGCACGAGCACGCCTCCGCCCCGTTGCTGCCCACTGCGCCTGCGCTGTCCCCTCCGGCCGCCGCCACTCCGGCCAGCAGTGCCCACGCCAAGACGGGCAGCAAGGACAGCAGCACCCAGACCGACAGGAGTGCTGAGCTCTTCTGGCCGCACGTGGCCTCCCTCCCTGGCCGCAGCAGGCTGAGCACCACCCCTTCCAACAGCCCCGTCCTCAGACACCCAGCAGCCAGAGGGACCGTGGAGAAAGCGGGTAGGTGGCCGCCTCCTCCACCCTGCTCTGGGAGCCTGTGGGTCGGTGTGGCCAAGATTCTTTCTTGGGTTGCGCTGGTGTGGGAACAGGAGCCCCAGTCCGCTCCCACTTTCCTGTCAGGGTCCCCCCAGTGCCCCCGCGCCGTCTGTGCCCTGGCTGGGACGGGGGCACACGTGTGCAGGCACTCCTCATTTCTTACCAGGTAACATGAGCGTGCCGTTTCAATCCCTCCTGGCGATGAGTGCCGTCTACCCCTTCCCAAGGGAATCAGTGCCCTCCAGTTCTCTGGAAGCTAGGGTTAGGCCCCAGGTACACTAGAGCCCTCACGTTTACAGACGTCACCTGCAAGGCCTTGACTGCCAAGGATCTGGGCGCCAGTGGAAGACATCCTGATTGAGAGAGAAGCAATCTTAACTCCTAGTAGGTTAGCTTCCATCACACCATTCAGGCCAGCACTAATGAGCTGTTTAAAATACTTAAGAAGACGGCGGGGAGGGGTGAGCTTTGCTGTGAGTCCAGAAGTATCCAGGGGAATGGAAGACTTGGCTTTGGACTAACTGTAGTTGTGGGGAGAACCCTTTGCAGGAATTCTTTTGAGGAGGTGGAGGGCCACTGGGGCATATGTTAACGGTTTCTTACAAGAGCAGGAGGGGTTCTTTATTTTTCCCTCTATAGTAGAAAAGTAAATACAGTGTTGTCATTTTATGAAGGTGTCATTCTCCGGATGCACTTTTCCTAGTAAGCCAGGAAACATGTAGAAAGGACCTAGTTCGCAGCCAGCCTTTTTTGTAAAGGGAGAAGGGGGTGTGAGGGGCTCCTGCACAAAGCCCGTCTTCACCCCTTGCGCCCCTTCCATCATCACCTTGGTTGTATTTGTTTGCACCTGGGTCCCGGCGTATTCCCACTGTGAGACAGATTACTTATGGCCGTCCCTGCAGGCACTGTGAGGGTGAGCCTCGGAGATGGGCCATGGGGCTGGAGGTGGGTCCACTGTAGAGCGTGCTCATACAGCCTGGGTTCGTCCTGAGGAATGGGCTGCTGACGTTTCCCCTCTGCTTGGCAGAGACCTCTCCGGGCCACGGGAAGTCACCGGAGCACCGAGGCCGTGTCAGCAGCTTGCTGCACAAGCCTGAGTTCCCGGATGGAGAGATGGTGGAAGTTCTCATCTAAGCTGCCATCGCTGCTGGATCTCATATCACAACCCGGCAAGCGAGACAAGTAGCAGAGGGAGAAGAAAGATCAAGAAGGTTGCAGATAGGAAACCAGGAATGGTGTGAAATGACCAGATTCCAGGTTAATAAGAACGCTTCCTGTCAATGTTCTAAAACCAGGAGACCTACGTGACTGCAGAGAGGAGAGTGCTGTGGACTTCTGTTACATATGTGGGAGAGAAGATGCATGTCGGTTTGGAAACTAAGTAAAGACACAATAAGGAATTGAATTTTTCACTACAGAGAAATTATATATCATAGCAAGGTTCTGGTTACCCATCCCTATTCTCTGGTTATAAATAGAGAAACCTGAATATGGACCTTGCTTGGAACAACCCCATCCTCCTTGCCTCTTAGCATGTTTGGTTTAAGAAGAACCTGTTAGAAATCTCTAGACCCCGTCTTGGTGTAATGCAGTATCACCATGCCGTCACGGGCTGTCCTATAAGGTGTGTGTGTGTGTGAAGCAATGCCCAGGAGTGATGGGGAATGCTCTAGGCAGTCTTCACCTACTTACCTGTTTGGTTTGGCTTTTGGGGAGGTCATGGCGTTTGTTAGTTTTTCTGAATTCAGTGGTATTTTCTAAACAGGATGGAGGTATTATGAACTTGGTCCTCTTCCACCCTAATTTCTCTGAGTTTATCTCTGCTCTACTTTCTTTAATTTTACTCTTTGGTTGGTCTTTTTTTTTTTTCTGTTCCATAAAACCTGGCAGAGTTCCTTTGATCTGGAACTTACAAGAACTGTCTCTGAGCTGCCAGCATTCTTGCTGTGTCTGATAAAGGCCTGGACTCTTTCTGTTCCCCCTTATCTCAGTTGGTAGAGCTCTGCGTTGCAGTCTCTGAGGCCCCGACTTTGATTCCCAGTACTGCAAAAATGGGAGAAGGGCCTGGCAATCCACTCCCAAGTCAATCCCGAAACAGCCATTGAAAACCCTATGAGGGTCGCTATGAGTCGGATACCGACTCGACGGCACCTAACAACAACAAGTTGTGAGAGGGGGTGTGTGTGTGTGTGTGTGTGTGTGTGTGTGCGCGCGCGCACGCGCGCACAAGCAAGCCAGGACTGCCTGGTTCCTCTCCAGCTTTGGTTGGAAGAGCAGAGATTGGTGAGCCCCTCTTGTCTCAGTCCTGCAGGGGTTGCCCTTTCGAGTTCATGGCTGAGTTTGACTCTCGGGCTAGGAGTGCATATCGAGACAGTTGTTCCAAATAACTTCTGCACTTCGAACAGATAATTCAGTGGTTCTGAGGCTCAGGGAAGAGGCGTTCAGACTGTTCCCTACAAGGAAGGACGTCATTACTCCTATTTGTTTGACCTGGGTATACCCAGCCACCTGCATCCTCCTAATGCAGTGGCTGACGCACCTTTACGCCAAGTGCAGATGGACCGAGCACTTCTCCTGGCAGGCAGCCTGCTGAGTCCTAGAGACTTGAGTGAACACAGTTAGGGGAGGCTGGGGCCCTGAGGGGTAGTGAAGAAGAGATGGGGTTTAAAAGGGTTCAAGGCAGGCAGCGCACATGTAGACTGCAGGGAACCGTGCTGAACAAAAGGATGCATTTTCCAGCTAGGCGCAGTGGCGCATTCCTGTGATCCCAGACACCTGGGAGACAGAGGCAGGAGGGTCATGAGTTCAAGGCCAGAGGCAGCCTGCGTAATTTACTGAGACCTTGACTCAAAATAAAAAATAAAAAACGGGCTGACAGTGCAGCCCAATGTTAGAGCACTTGCAGAATATGTGTGAGGCCCTGGGTTCGACCCCCAAATACTGAAGGAAAAAAAAAAGACGCATATTCCAAAACCAAAGTCTTATTGCATGTCTGCACTGGAGCAAGCGGAGCATGCTCACGTTCTCTGAGTGACCTTGCACTCCTCTTAAGCACAGGTGTCTTGTAGCCATCTCAGGTGGGAGCTCAGAACTGTTCCTAAGTCATGGGTGCTGTAAGAAGGCAGAGAGGGTCCAGCCCACCAATAGCTTCTCCAAAACCTGAGGTGGCCGTGGTAAATGCTTTATCAATGTTGGCTTTCTTTATTTTTCTTTTTCCCCCTTTTTTTCTAAGTAATAAGTTCAAAATGCCGTCCTTTGGTATGAGGATTGTTTAATGCTTCTGATGTGTGGCTCCATGGGAGGTGGGCAGAGTGATTAAGAACTTACCAGAAACTGGCAGGCTGGGAGCACGCAAAGGTCAGCATTCAGTAAATTGTTCTGGAATTGGTGAGCCAGTTTCCCCTCCTCCTTTAAAGTGGTATACCTTCTTCTCATTTAGTAATTTAATAGCATTTTCAGATGTGTATATGGAGGTGCATATATATCAGGTGTGACTGTAGCATTGTGAATAGAATTTCTTTTCGTAATATCCAGAAAATCTGTAGTGTCTCCTCCCACCTCGCCTTCCTTGATGCGGGTAGAACGTCTCCCTTAGGGATCACTGCAGAGCAACCTAAGTAATAAAACCATTCGGGAGCTCCTCTGGTAGAGTGGCCTTCGAGGGCTGGCACGGTCCTTCAGTTCTCTCTAAAGGTGAAAAATCTTCATCCTTTGGGATGGATTTAAGTTTTGGAAACAATCCCAAGTTGTTCATAGCCCAGGTGAAGACAGATGGCAACTGAGGTAAGTAACACCATCTTCGCTTCTAAAAAGAAAATCCATAAGAAATATTGGGGTGTCTGTGGACTCAGAGCCTCTCAGAGTGACCATTCAAGGAAGAATGGTACTCATGAGTGTGTGCAACTTCTAGAGGCTTCATTTTAAAACTCAGTTCTCTCTTGCCACGCCTCCTATGCGTTCACATCTCTGCATACACTACAGATGTCAGTGGGTATTTGTTGGTGTGAACACCCAGCATGCATCCTGTAGAGCCAAGTCATACTTAAGTGCATGTTATTACCACGTGTGCTGTGACGGAGGTGCTCTTTGTCATAAACTGCTTCTTCACAGAACTGAGACACTGTCCCCTGTATGAGGCAGTCCGTAGCCAGCATTTTCTTGTGTCAGCTCCCGGCGTTTTGATGCCCAGTGTTGTTTACATGTGATTTCTCCTAGGACGCTGTTCTCAGATAGACACTTGGGAGTATTTATTACAGAGCAGAATGTACGCAGGTTTATCCGCAGGGTTTCCTTTCAGTCAAGGTGTTTCTCGCAGTGAGGAGTTGACAGCAGAGCCTCCTCAGCCAGGCGCTTACAGAATCGGTGTAAAATTCTGTGAAACAAAGCTGCGTGCAGGCGCCGATTTCAGCCAGAGGCCAGCCCTGTGCCACTGCCCCCTCCGCCTGCCACATTCACGCATGGTGCTGGTGGCGCGTGCCGTTCTTCCCGGGAACTCTGCTGTGTGGGCGTAACCTTTGGCAGCTTCGTGTCACTGGTCAGTACTGAGGGGTGGTGGACACAGAGCTGCGCAGCCAGGTGGCTAAGTGCAGAGGGGGGCTGCGAGCACCTCCTGGCCCCCGCAGCATATGTGGGTTGTGTCGGTCAGCCAAAGAGTCTCCTATTCTTTGCTGCTTAAACTTGTGCCTTAATATTGTATATAATAAAGAGACAAAATGGCGAAAGTGGCTCGTTCCCTCTTCCTTGCTCTTTTCTTCCCAGGAGCGCAGACTCCGGGGCCCTGGAACGTTTCATCCAGTGCGCTGCGTGGACGCGGTTCACACCGCTGGCGGCCCTGGGTGCTGAGGAGGAAACGCCCAGGCAGCCACGTTCCCTGCCCCTCCAGACAAGGGAGGAGAAAGGAAGTTGGGGAGGCGGGGTGGGGGCAGTGTCCTCTTGGACACGTGGGCGCGTCCTTACGGGGGTTCTTGGATACAAAGTTGGCCCCTGACTGCTGGAAACGGCTTTGCCTGAGGGCTTCACGCAAGCAGGCTGGACCCCTAGGGACCGGACCGCACTCAGATGTGCTTCTGCGCCCAGGGAGGGACCTGGAAGCTGGTGACTGCTTTGGTAGAGAAAAGGGCGGCGTTGGGTAGCGAGGAGTCGCATAGTAAATTGGTGGAATTCTGGCCAGGAGCCCCAGCAACTGAAGCAGAACAGAACAAACTTCATGAGAGTCCCCAAGCAAGGGCCCTCCCATGGGGACAGTGAGCCCGGGGTCCCTGGAGGAGGAAGGAGCGGGCTTTCTCCAGGGGACGCCTCTGGGCTCTCCCTGGTCCTAGCGTGGGAGGAGCCTCCTCAATGCGAGCTCAGGAGAGTGTGAAGGGGGCATCTCCGTCTCCCCACAAACACGAGGTGGTTTATACCTGCGATCTCACAACAGTCTAGTTATTACCCCACTTTAAAGACCAGGAAACAGGCTCCAACGAGTGCAGAGGACGGCAGGGTGGGGAGTTGAGACCAGGCCTGCCTGACACTTGCTGTGACGGACTGTCCTGGAGGCAGGAGAGCCTGAGCTCCTGTCTACTGGACTCCTCGCCCCTTCCCAACCGAGCCCTCTAAGGAACTCTCCTTTGCGTCTGCCTTTCTTGGGGAAGGGTGTGGAGAGGTCGTCCTCCATAGATTATTAGGATTCAGCTTAATCTAAAATAAGCAATTATTTAAAATATTAAACACTAAGCTGTTAATGCCTGCAGCTGTACCACTGTGGCATCCAATCCCGTCTGATCTTGGACGCTAAGCAGGGTCAGACCTGGTTAGTCCTTGGATGGGAGACCACCTGGAAACACCAGGTGCTGTAGGCTTGGGAGAGGGACCTGGCAACCCACTCCCAAAAATCAATGAGCCATTGAAACCCCTGTAAGTCGCACAGAAGCACAGAGTAGTGTTTCATCTATTGTATGTGGGGTCTCTATGAGTTGGGTACTGACTCGACGGCACCTAACAACAACAATAAACTGTTGCTATTTGTACTATAGTATGGTTTGACTATGAAGTGTCCCCCCACATGCATGGAGCCACGCAACCACGGACCGAGCCCTCTGAAACCATGAACAAAACAAATCTTTCCTCCTTTCAGTTCTCAGGAATTTTGGTCACAGTTATGCAAAAGTAACTAATATGGACTAATATCACTTTGACCTAGATGTTAAATTTTATAACTCTCGCAGTAGGTTTTTATTATTATTATTTATTTATTTATTTATTTTGGCTTTTTTGACACAAGTGCTCATTGTGTAGATCAGGCAGTGTCAAACTTGAAATCGTGCTTCAGCCTTCTGAGTGCTGGGTTTAAAGATGTGGCTACTACTGTTTCAAAAAAGAGAACCTGGTTAATGTAAAAATGAAATTTCTGACAGAGTGCTATATAAGACCACAGTAGGCCTATGGCTATAATCCCAGCAACTCTGGAGACAGAGACAGGAGAATCGTGAATGTGAAGCCAGAGAAAGCCTGTGTAACTTAGTGAGAGCCACAGTCAAGATAAAAAATTAAAATTAGGTTGGGAGTGCAGCCCAGTGGCAGAGCATTTACAAAGTATGTGTGAGGCCCTGGATTCAAACAAATGAATAACAAAAAAAAGAAGAAAAGAAAGAAAGGAAGGAAGGAAGAAAGAAAGAAAGAAAGAAAGAAACCACAGGGTGTAAACAAGCTGAGAGTGCTGTCCTTTCAGCACTCAGGAGGCTGAGGCAGGAGGATCACAAGTTCATGGCCAGCCTGAGCTACATAGCAAGTTCAAGAGCACTTGCCTAGCATGTGCAAGGTCCTGCATTTGATACTCAGCACTAACCCCCAACAAAAATAAGAAAGAAAGAAAAGAAAAAAAATGCAAACAAATTCAAATAGCATGGTCAATGAAAAAATAACAGTCCACTATGTTTCTTTGGTAAAAATGAAGGACAGAGGAAAGGTTTCTGAGACAGAAGCCAGTATTCTGGAAACATGGAGGCCAGGACATTTGTCCACACCACCAACTGAAACACACTGGATCAAGGAACTGGGATAGGACTTCTCTGAGAGGCTCCGCTAGATTCAGCATCTCAGTGGGTTCTGCTGAGAGTGAAACCCAATATCTGAAGGAGCCCACTTGTGCATTTCACAAGCCAGAACAGTTGACCAGCACAGAATGCAAGGAAAAATTGATCCACAGAAACCTACTGTGCTTTCTAGGAACCACATGGTCATTGCAAATGTTGTTGTTGTTGTTAGGTGCTGTCAAATCGGTATCTGATTCATAGCGACCCTCATAGGGTTTTCAATGGCTGAATGCTTCAGGATTGCCTTGGGAGTGGATTGCCAGGCCCTTCTCCCATTTTTTGCGGTGCTGGGAATTGAACTCCGGGTCTAAGAGACTGCAGCGCAGCACTCTACCCACTGAGCTAAATCCCAGCCATTGCAAATGTAAATACCACATATTCTCAAATCTCATCCACACGCTTTTAACAGTTTCACAGTTGTACAGAATCAGATGCCAATTAGAATTGGGTGTGGTTGGATTCACACATAGGAGCTCTTGAATCCACACGCCATTCTAATCCACATCTGATTTTTAGCTCTCTACAACTGTTGAAAGGGTACAGATTGAATTCAAAAATATACAGTAGATGGGTTATGTTACGGTTGGAATGTAAAATGTCCCCCACAGGCTCATTGTGTTGAACCCTTGGTCCCCACCTGGTGGCAGTATTTGGGGAGGTCCTGGAAACTTGAGGAGGTACGAACTACCTGGAGGAAGTAGGTCACTGAGGGTGGGTCCTCGGGGAGTATCTTGTCCCTGGCACCTTCCTGACACTTTTCTCTGTCTCCTGGCTGCCATGATGTGAATTACTCTGCTCTTCCATTCCCTTTCCACCATGATGGGCTGACACATCTGAAACCATGAGCCAGAGTAAACCTTTCTTCCTTTGTTTATTCCAGGGATTCTGTCACGGTTGTGAGAAAAAGTAGTACACATACAGAAAGAGACATGAAAAAATTTATCCTCAGAACTACATTCTTAATTTCTGATATGTACAGTTTCTCTCACTGTATTATGTAAAGCTAGTCCCTTCTAAAAAAACCTTGCTCTTCAAAGACCTATTTATACTGAGAAATAGGTATTGTTTTATGTGTGAAGAGAATGTGATCAATATCATTTACTCAATAATTTTTGTATGTACTGGGCTCTGTTGATCACCTATCCACAGGACAGTCTCTCACCTCAAGGAAACTCACAGTGTGGTAGAAAAAATGTTTGAAATTATATTGCACCTGTTCCCAGTAATGATTCCTGGGGCACATACAGGGCAGTCAGGAGCTAGCTAGGAAGAACCAGTGATCAGTATAACTATAGCAGCCTAAGAGAAAATAATCAATCCTTAGGTAGAGTCAAGTGCATCTTAGTACCATTCATTGTACAAATAGATTCAAGCGAAGGAGAGGAGGAAATGGGCTTCTGGGTATGGGCTAGAATGGACTCAAGTTGGGTTACAGGTGAGCATGCTAAATAGTCATATCATCAAGTGTTCATGTTGGAGGTTGGCAGGGGACTCATCCACTCACATTTTGAGTGATGACTGCTGAATAGATATTTAGGAAATGACTATTTTTTGGAATGTGTGTGCTTTTATTTGTGTTTCTGAATATCATTTAAAAAATTGTTGATTGCCCTTTTCATGTTCAGTTGGTCTTCATGAAAAACTGGGTAAATACTGAAAAGCTTTCCAACCCTGAGGAAATACCACCAGAACACCAGAAAACTAAATTCACAAAAGCCTACAAACATCCTCAGTGCCCTATAGTCAAATAGATTGTAGTGTACACTTTGACCCACTCAGCATCTGCATTAGTCAGCTTTCCCTCACTGTGGCAAAATAACTCAGAAAGTCAGTTTAAAGGAAGAAAGGTTTATTTTGGCTCATGGTTTCAGAGGTTTCTATCTGTAGTTGTTTGGCCCCATCACTGTGGGACTATGGCAAAGTAGAATAGCATGGTGGGCAGGGGCATGGCGGAACAAAACTCATCACCTCATGGTGGCCAGAAGGAGGGAGGGGGAGAAGGAGAGAAAGATAGGAGAGAGAGAGAGAGAGAGAGAGAGAGAGAGAGAGAGAGAGGAGAGGAGAGGAGAGGAAGGGAGGAGAGGAGAGGAAGGGAGAGAAGAGAAGAGAAGGGAAGACACAGTATGCCCTTTAAAGACATTCTAAGTGACCTACTTCCTCCAACTAGGCTCCACCTCCTAACATTTTTACCACCTCCCTACAGTGCCACAGCTGGGGACCAAGTCTTCAGCACATGAGTCTTTAGGGGACGTTCCAGATCCAAACTATAACATTCTTTCCCTGGCTCCCAACGATTCATGCCCATCTCAAATGCAAAATCCCATTAGTCCATCCCCAGCAATCTTCATAGTCTTAACATTTCCAGTATTGTTTAAAAGTCCAATTCCAAAGTTTCCTCTGAAACTCAAATCAGACTCTTAGCTGTGAACCCCTGTAGAAGTCAAAAAACAGTTACATACTTCCAACCTACAAAGGCACAGTGTAAAAATTCTCATCCCAAAAGAGAGGAATAGGGACATAGAAAGGATGTTGGAACCGAAGCAAAACCAAAACCCAGTAGGGCAAACATGAAATCCTATAACCATGTGTCCAGCATCCTAGGCATGTGGTGGCGTGATATGAGTCCCAAAGGGTTGGGCAGCATCATCGCTAGGGGTTCGCCAGCTGCCACCCATACGGCCTCTCTCTTGAACTGGCTCTGCGTACCGCCTGAGGCTCTCCTCAGCGAGATGTTCCATGTTCCTCGCATCTGTAACATCCTGGGGGCTCCGGTGCAACTTCAGCTTCATTCTCACAGCTTTATGGAACAGCGTCTCAGGGGCCACCCACAAGGACTTTGGCTCTGGCACACATCGTGTGGCCTGTGGAAGCTTGCCTTTGAAATCGGGGTGGAAGTCTCCTTGACCCCCACAACTCTTGCATTCTGCATGTCCACAAAATCAGCATCACATGGACAATGCCAAGATCTGCTGCAAGCTCAATCAATTCCCACGTTAGCAGTCAGTTGGCTGGAGTCCTCTTGCTCTGCCCAGGTAGAAATTAGGAGT